>OX578134.1:141429705-141454705 GCA_951213105.1 Amaurobius ferox
AAAGTATTACTCAAAGTATCTTTTCCATGAATGGAACGAGCTAGATCCAGCAGAATGATGTCACACAATTTATCACATGGTATTACATATGAAAAGTGGACATGTTTCTCAATAGGAAATATTTTATGTTTATTTTATATAACTTTTTTATAATTTTTTTGAAAAACGTGCAATATCTCGAGAATGGTTCATGTTAGCGTTCTAAAATTTATGTCAATCGTTTTCTAATGAAAAATTACATAAGAAATGTCAGTTTGCGTAACTTTATTAGCGGTTTTGATTTTTTGACGATATTTTCAAAATTTTATTCGAAAATTTAGGGGGGTTCTGAACATTTGATTTCGTATAAAAACAATAAGCTTCCAGTGTATATGGATTGTGATTTTTGTATCAAATTTAGTTCAAATTGGTCCATTCGTTCGTCAGTTATCGTCTCCACAGGCTCACTGACACACACACACACGTGATCAGGGATGCTCGAAACGTGCTCTGCCGTCGAAAACTCGAATTCGAATTTTCAACCCCCTCATAATACTTTCCTTATACTTTATGTATATAAGGAAAGTAAAAATGTGTCCATAGATCTAAAATTTTGAATTTTTTGTGAAAGTTTTTCAGATTCTAAACAGATTGACGGAAATAGAATATAAAATAATTTCGATATTCCACCAACACTTCTTTCAGTTCAAAGTGATAATGTGACGCCTTGTCACGTGACATAGTATTTTTGTTGGATGTCAAGTTTGAAAGAGCTTATAAGTTTAAGTTATCGAGAGTTGTCAAGGGAAATATTTCTTTGACATTGATATTAGGTTTGTGAAGGACAATGCTTATTTTTATTCTATAAAATATCCATATCAAGAATGAGGTATTTCACGATAAAATTAAATATCCTCAGATTGATTCAGTTAATCATAGACTTAATTAATATATATTGCTGGTGAAATTAAAACATAATGATATATAAGATTAAAACATGATGGTGAAACAATCTCAAAATAATAACATCTCTATAAATATCAAACATCTGCTTATAAAATTATATTTCAGAACAAACATGTATAATATACTTCTGTATATATGTTTAAAAATATACGTGTTACATTTATCAACATGTTAAAAGTCCATATTCAGTATCTTATGCAATGTAGCTTATAAATGATTATTTTAAAGCGTATGATCGCATATTTTAATAAAATTATTAAAATACAGAATAAAAATTAACAAAATTAGATCAAGAGGAGATAAAATTAACAATTTGAAATTATACATATAAATAGACGCATATTACAATTTAATTTCCTTGTGCAGATTGAAGAATAATAAATGAATTTCATTAATCCTTTCAAATATTTTTTGATGAAAACAGATTACGAAAAACTAAATAAGGAGACTTGACAAAATGACAAATTTCCAAATGACTTAAAATATTAAGGGACGTAACACAATTAATTAAAATATTTCCCTCAAAACACTGGAACCCCGGGTGATCAGTTTGATTTTGCCCTGAGTTCAATTTGAGATATTTATTCAATTATGAACGTCACTGTATTTTCTCTTAAAGTTTCATTTTTGATTTTAGAAATTAAATTACTGAAATATAAATCATATAGACTCTTACAAATCATTATTAATTATTCAAAATTACTATATTAATTACTTTAATGAAATTTATAAGTGGGAATTTTATTTAAAATCAGTTGATAATTTCTGCTCATCCTTTAACATGGTAACGCCCTTCGTTTCAAACTTATGAATCACATGAAAAAAAAGATTTCAAACAAATGCTGCACTGTGGTCAAATATATTTCGTAGCACATTCAAAAAGAAGTTTTATTCAAAATGTCGTTGTTATTTTTATGAATTACTTAAAAATTTTAAAGTCAATTGTTTCAATAGTTTGGTTATCAGTGAAATTATATGAGCCTAACCGTTGTATAGTGATATTTGCAAGGTTGTAATCGTTAAAAAATACCTCATGTTTTAATAAATAATTCACAAATAAATTATTTTTTAGACATTTATTGCTCCTTTTTATCTTTTACATCCCCCCCACCCAACGAGTCCACTATTTTTTACTTTAAAAGGACAGAATAACTGGAAATTCCACCCTTCCTGTAAATACCTTGTCTTTTGCGTGGTATACACCTTTCACCTGCTAAAACCTATTGCAAGGCATTGCAAGCATGGATTAATATTTTTATAATAGAAGTCCCCTAATAATTTCAAAGGGGGACATACGTGCTCACCTCCCTGTCAAGAAAAAGGGTGGTAAAAATATTGGTATACACGAGAGTCGAGCTGCTGGATGAGAGTAGCTTTGCTGTGAGTGGTATAACTGCTGTACCACCGTAGTTAAAAGGTTAAACTGAATAATTGCAATATTGGTCTAAATTGCTTAATTCCTTCTAAAAATTACTAAAGTTTTCGCTGCAGCGGCGGCATAACTTTTAAACCCTCAGAATACATGTATATATGTATGTAAGTGGTTTATGAAAAAAAAACATGTAAAGAAAGGTACATATACAGCCATAAAGTGCCTGTCTACTACAGATACAAAATGCAGAAAGTTGTATGTACTGAATATTGACGCTACTTTCAGCCAGTAATAAAGAGTATATAATGTGCCTTAAAAACATGTGTGCTGGCAATAAGAGATGTACACGAAGCACTAATGCGAAGATTTTCTATTAAGCTAATGAACTGATTAGCATACAACTTTTTTTTTCATAACAACCCGTTAGAAACATGTAAAATTATCAGGATAGATTATCAGTACAATGACCATATTTTACTTGTTACTTTTAGATAATACCACTCATTCTATAGAAAGCTTATTTTTTTCTCGCAAACGCTTTTGAACATTTATTTAAATTTAAGTCTGGCTTGGATACTAAATAAATAATTCTGTATAAATGTACATATGCAAACGTTTGCACAATCTAGTAATTGTATAATAGGATATTCTGTGTTGCGCAAACGTGAATTTCACGTTTAAACAGACCTATATGCTGCAATGCAATGCTTTCATGTTTCCTTAATACATTTTACTTGGCAACTTGATGTATAGAAATCATTAATTTGTCTCACTTGGAATAACTTGCATTTCCTCTATGCTTAAGAGCAAATCAAATTTGTAGATCTCGTTAATCGCATATCTAATAAATTAATGGATCTAATTTGAAATATATGAATATAACCACAATTTTCTCACATTGTACTGAGTTGTATCAGTTGTATATACTCGGATAAATTCAGCTTTTATCATATATACTAATAGTTTTTATATGAGCAGACCGAATGCCCATTTATTTTATATCGCGTCAAATCAATAAATAGGTGTCGTCTTATCATATTTTATATAACTATTTCCGTAAGACAAGAACATATATTTTACTGAGTGAATCCGCACTAAAAACAATACACATATATATATATATATATATATATATATATATAGTACATATAATATATATATATATATATGTTACAGTTAAAGTTAAATATCCGGTTTGTATTCAAAATAATCATATCTTTCGGTAAATGTGATAAATTTGGAATATTAATCAAAAATATCGGTAAATATTAGTAATTATCAATGAAGTTTGGTCATTGTTATTAATTAAACATAATTTATTTAAACTCCAACTCTAACGTAATTTCTTTGTCATGCGATGGGAAGTGTATGATATTAAATACATTAACAGTTTAGTTACAATGAAATTTGTACAATGTAAAAAATGTTTTATTAATATTACTGTTATTTTTAAGATCCATTCATTTTTTATTACAACAAACAAATTACATTACACACAAACATCTTAAGGCGACAAAAATTGCAAACAAATTACATTACAAACACAATAAATGAAAATCTCAAATTAAACGCGTTGAAAATTATTTCATTGACTACATTGGTTTTAAACTACATTGGTAATTGTTGATAACAAGCGGTTCATGTGATAAATTCTCTTGACTTATTTGCTTTAACCGGTTTGTTTGGTTAGTATTTATAATAGCCGGTTATTATTAATAATAACCGATTAATCACATTGACCGTAACATATATATATATATATATATATATATATATATATATATATATATATATACAATTGATAAACCTAGAACATATTAATTGCACACAAAGACATCGATGGGGTATCTATTTAGTTCTTTTTAAGACGTTTTTTATTTGTTCCCGAATTAACGTCACTGTTACATAGAAATTGTGTTTATTTTTTAACTTTAGATACTTGTGCAACAAAACAAACTTTTAGCTGCGTTTAGAAAAAAAAAATGAGGTGTCGGTTAGATTTAAAAAATGGGTGCCCTTGTCGTATTTTCCCAGAAAACTTTGAAACTTGGCTGTCTCATAAAAACTTGTGGAAAAAATATCGATCTTTTTGGAATTCTAACTCCTCAGCTCTCTTCGAAACAGCTTTATCTCCTGTAAAAAAATCAAGATCGCAGATCAAAAATAGAGAAAGAATATCAATATTTTTGGACGGGATCAATTTTCCCATATTTAAGAGACTTTTCGAACATATTTATGCATCAATCAATTGTTTTGAGTTTCCTGCAACTCCTCGGATTGAATACTACATTTTAGAAAAAATGCGAGGTACTAGGCCAATTATTGGCTTCAGAATAAGATGAACGTACCGGAATACTTGAAAACAAGAAATATCAATCATGCATAAAGTATTGATTATGAAACACTTTCCAAATGAAATGCAATTTCATTTAAAAATCTCTAAAATTCGATACATTCAACTATGGTATTTTAAAAATTAGCACAATACTACAATTTATTATATCTGACAACTTCATTAAAACCAAATCAGCTTTATTCTATTAACGTCAACGAAATATAGATCGTCAGGATCTGAATATAAAATCAGCTAATATTTCATTCATAAGCTTTTTTGCATTCTTTTCATTCATCGGCGATATTTTTAAATTTATCCCAATACTACAATAATTTATTTTACTTAAAAATTTAAAACCATGGAGGTAAAAGTACTTTATAACTCCACGCGTAAATCTTCATCCAAAAAGGCAATAGAATCGTCTGCTTCTCTACATAAAATCAATGAATGTTATTTTCATATCAGGTTTATGCAGACTCCAGAGCTAAATAATTTTGCGTTAAAGAAATTCAGCAATTCTTATACAATTATACAACTCCTTTTACATCTTGATGTATTTTCATTCTCCATACGGGAAAATCAGCTTCGTTGTAGAAATAATCAAAGTTTGACGATAATTTAAACTAAAAAATATTGTAATTACATTATCGTAGTATATATATGCACAGAAAAAAAAATCAAAAATAAACGTTTTTAGGAATGATGCAACACTAAATATAAATTAAAAATTACTTTAAAAATCACGATTTTGACACAAGATGAATGGCATTGGTCTTTTAAACTCAAATATATTGTTATTGCTCTGTTTCAGAATATAGATGCATAGAAATTAAGCAAAAAAAAGCGGTTTTAGTACGTATACAACACTAAATATAAATTAAAAGGGACTTTAAAAATCACGATTTTGGCACAAAATGGATGCCGTATTTTATTTTGAAATAGGTCACGTGAATTTTTCATATGATATGTATGTAATTATTATTTTAATTTTTATTTAAAAAATTACTGAATATATTTTACTGAAATTTTTTTTTGTATTTTTTATGGGATAATTTGTATATTTCCTAAAAGTTTCGAAAGAATTTGTGAATCTTAAATTCGCTTAAAAAATGTTTGAAACATTGAGTCCCATAGTGTTCAATGTATTTCATTTCTTCAAACCGGATTCAATCCAAAACTAATTGGGTGATATTATTCATTTATATTCCCATAGGTCTCACAGATCCTCTGAACAGCATACTAAAATTTAATTTGATAAGGTCATTTTAACGGCAGTTATTGCATGAACGAATAGACAGACAGACAGACAGACTGAATGAACAATGTCATAAACACTTTTCAACTATGTTGTGAAGTGTTAAAAAACATATATATGTTCATTTCTATATACACACATGGTTTTTCACGCGTTATTAGTAAGTTATTAACTTGCCATATTAAAAAATGTACAAGCATTTTTAACACTTAGTGTTGTATAATTTTATCTAGTATTGCATCAGTCCTAAAATCGGTTTATTTTTTATTTTTTTCTGTGCATTTATATGCTGCGCCAACACAATTACAATATTTTGGAGTTTAAATGATCATCAAACATTGATCAATTCTACAATGAAGCCAAAATTTCACGTATGGGGAATGTAAACACATCAAGCTGTTAGATGAGGTGTATAAGAACTGCTGAATATCTTTAACGTAAAATTATTTAGCTCTGCCGTCTGCATTATAGCTGATATGAATGAAACATTCAATGGTTTTACGTAGAGAAGCAGATGATTCCATATTATTGCTTTCTTAATGAAGTTTTAAGCATGGAGTTAGAAAGTAATTTTACCTCCATGATTTTACGTTTTTAAGTATAATAAATCATTGTAAAATTGTGATAATTTTAAAAATATCTCCGCTGAATGAAAGGAATGGAAAATATTTCCGAATGAAATATTCACTGGCTTTATATTGAGAGCTATGCGATTTATTTAAATAAAGTTCATTTGTTTTCGACGAAGTTTTCAAATATAATAAATTATTGTATTATTGTGATAATTATAAAAATATCACCGCTGAATGTATCGCATTTTAGAGATGTTTAAATAACATTTCATTTCATTTGGAAAGTGTTTCATCATCAATGATTTATGCATGATTTAGCTTTCTTGTCACCGTTTAACATGTGATTGGATAAAATAAGTAAGGTGTTTATAATTTATACTTTTATGTTTAAATTGGGTACGTGTCGTCATTTTTACAAATTATATTTCCATTATATTCTAAGTATTTGATCCAATTTATAGTATAAATCGTATGTAACTAGCTTTGCATGAGCAGGAATGCAATAACGAGGAATATGGACCATTATTATTAGATTATTCATGATATTCTGAGCTCTTGCAACTTCAGCAAAGGTAGGCCCGCATGATGTAATTCACGATTAATTATTACATACCTGCATCATTGAATTTCGAACTGAGAATTCGGTTGGTCACGTCTTGGCCTTATATTGCAGAAGGACGTATCTCGAGGTACATGGTTTCTGCATTTATGAGCAGGCATTACATTTTTGTCGAAGGCATGTTTAACCTAAGAAAGTATAATAAAAATATTTCCATAGTATTGGTCTGTTTGAAAAACTTCCATAACTATCCACGTCGATGATGAGGGCTTGTAATTCCGTACCAATATTCCATTGGTGTCGGCTAGCCAGTACGAAAATCCGCTTTTGAGTCCAGACTGTGACACCCAGGTTTACAATGGCGACCGAACATATTAATCCTGTAGGTTAAGACAGCTATGCTGGCGGTCTGAAAGTGACAACAGTACGGCTAGTACGAATTCAGGGAAGTCTGATACATTGAACGTTGGTTTCAAAGCGGGAAAACGTCTGATACATTGGACATTGATTTTATGACCCCGCAGGATACTAACCTGGATAAAGTAATAGTATCAGGAGGTTGAGATAAAAAAGCAGTTGGTAGTCAGATTGCATGTCAATCTAACAGAGGGATGAGAAGGCAGAATACACGCCGACAATAAGATCTTGCAATTCCTTCCCAGTAGCTCAATGGGAAGAGAATCGTCTGGCCAGAGCATAGAATCGTAGTTCAATGTTTAGATGAAACAACAAGGTTATTTACATTTCTTTTATCTCAAAATGTTGTTTGTCAAGATGCCTTGTTCGTCCTGTGGAACACCTCTACATTTACACACTCCAGCCGTTACCGACCGTCCAAACTGTTACCTTACACCTTTCTGGTAGGTCGGACGGTCTGGGTTTCAACACTCCAGCCGTCCCCCACCTCGGAACACCGCGTGCTGTTGGCCATCTCGGGTGCGGTATCCCTGTGGTTTGCGCGCTAGATTTGCACGCTACTACAAATGCCGCCGTGTTCATGCGGAGTACGATCACGTTAAACATGTGGGTCCGTAAGTCCTTCCGAGATGTTGGTGGTAGGGGAAGGAGGGTACGGTCCCTGTGGATGCCTCCCCCACTGGGTTCCGGTCTAAATTGGGTGGCACTTCCCGGCCGTCCATACAGTTACCTTACACCTTTCTGGTAGGTCGGACGGTCTGGGTCTCAACAACAACAACACTCCAGCCGTCCCGACCGTCCAAATGGTTGCTCGTGTCCTTTGGATGAGTCGGACGGTCTGGGTCTTCTACACTCCAGCCGTCCGGGCGCGGTAGCCCATTTGTTAGCGCGCTGGAGTTGCACTCGGTAGGCCCGGGTTCGATTCCAGCCACTGCCAAAACTGCCGCCGTGTTCATGCGGAGTACGATCACGTTAAACATGTGGGTCCGAAAGTCCTTCCGAGAGGTTGGTGGTAGGGGAAGGAGGGTACGGTCCCTGTGGATGCCTCCCCCACTGGGTTCCTGTCTAAATTGGGTGGCACTTCCCGACCGTCCAAACAGTTACCTTACACCTTTCTGGTAGGTCGGACGGTCTGGGTTTCAACAACAACAACAACAACACTCCAGCCGTGCAATTAGTTGCTCAAGTGCCCTGGATGAGTCGGACGGTCTGAGCCTTCAACACAGGGGGAACTGGGCCAACGGCCGTACCGTGCTGAAAACACCGGTTCTCTTTAGATCACCGAAGTCAGGCAGCATCGGGCGCGGTTAGTACATGGGTGGGTGATCACACAAGTACTGAATGAAAGCGAATGTTTCCTGTTAAATGACCTTATATATAGCAGCTAGAAAATTTTTATGGCACAATAAATGTTAAAGATACGTCAATCGGGTATTGTACAGCTTCAATTCTACTGATCACACGTCACCTTTAGAAATCTGCTATATTTCAGATAGGTGAATTCCATGTCTCTGTTAAGTAAGCACTGGGTAGCAAAAAACATATATTTATTTCGAGTGAAATTTCAAAAATAATTTCTTGGTATGTTTCTCGGAATTCCAATTACAGATGGGGCACTTGTAATCAGTTACCTAGTTCTAAAATGCGACATTTGAATTTTCTCTAACTTCTATTGCATTTTCTCATATTAACTAGACCACTTTGTTGGCCTAACACTCTCTGCGCGTGAAAGTGACAATATCTTTGGCAATCAGTTTATTAAATAAAATTTACAAATTTTACAGCAGCTACGAGGGCCCACACGCTGCAATGCAACGTTAGCTTTCTCAAGGTAAATGTAGGTAGGCATTCAAAATATTCTTATGTACGGATGCTCTTCGGCTGCTGAATAGGCTTTTAATAGGAACTTAAACACGCCTTCACACGCTACGTGGTTGAAGACATGAATACATTGAAACTATGCATACACGAGAGTGTTAGAGATAAAAATCATGAGTGGTTGGAGTGCACGAAGATCAGTTATATCCACGAAACTATGCCATCCCTTAGTATAAAGACCTTCGTGTCTAAACATCATATGGGGAGAAACATATTCCATTGCTTTGGGGCAGACAAAAATTAAGAATTTATTTGGTCTTTGAAATATGCATAAGAAAATATACCTAATTTTTGTTCCGACTGCAACTTTTACATCCCAACATATTTAGCTTTAAATTTCCAAAAAGTGAGAGTGCAGTGCAAAATCTACCAGGGAAAATAAAGTTTGAAAACATGTCATTTTCAGGCTTCTATGAGTCTTTTTTTTTGTAAATTATTACAAACGTTTTATTTGTTTCTAATTTACAAGTTTTTTGCAAATTTTTAAAATATTAGCTCAATTAAAAAATAAAAAATAAAAGATATAGCTAGACAATATCTTTATAATAAGCGGGGAACGTAATTTTTTTCAGTTTTTGTCCGTTTTTTTAGAGGTTTCTGCAAGTAATTTAAAACCTATACATTTTTTAAACATTTTTTAGAGTTGGATGCAAGTGCATGAGTTGTTAACTACGTGAAAACCACCCCAAGGTTCTAGTCTATAAATTAGTTTGGGATTTCCCCGGACATATACACAAGGTTGATACGTAGATCACCGAAGTCAAGCAGCATCGGGCACGGTTTGTACTTGGGTGGGTGACCACCTGGAAACACCGAGTGCTGTTGGTACATTTCGGGCGCGGTAGCCCGGTGGTTTGCGCGCTAGATTTGCACGCTTCCACAACTGCCGCCGTGTTCATGCGGAGTACGATCACGTTAAACATGTGGGCCCGTAAGTCCTTCCGAGAGGTTGGTGGTAGGGGAAGAAGGGTACGGTCCCTGTGGAGGCCTCCCCCACTGGGTTCTAAATTGGGTGGCACTTCCCGGCCGTCCAAACGGTTACCTTACACCTTTCTGGTAGGTCGGACGGTCTGGGTCTTAACAACAACGAGGTTGATACGTACACAGTTTTGATAATATATATCGTGAATTATGCAGGTTTTGTCTATCATTTTTATTGTAAGACACCAGTTTACAATACATTTCAATATGAATCGAAATTAATCTACAGAAACATTCAAAATACACTAGTTAAAAGCACATGGCGTACCTAATTTTTCTTCATATTTTTTCATGTCATAGATATTTTAGTTATTTTCTTCTACAAACGACATAAAATGAATCACTCAGATAAAACGTATCAAAACGAGAGGATAATTTGAAAGTACTAAAATGTTTTTATTAGATTCTTTAAATTCGATTTCGGTTCGAAACATTAGACGTATAAAATAATCCATGAAGATAACTTAAAATGCTGAACTTCTCTTTTCCATTTAGTGCATTACATTTTTTTATGTAACTCAAGTGATAGATGGAAATACATAATGTGTTTCAAGCACTGAATGAATTACCCTGTCATTTTCCGTTATAAGACTTTTATGAATCCGTTTTAATAATACATATCAAATGTCGCATTAAGAGTGAAGGAAATAAAGTATTTCGATACAGCAAAATGAAGAGCATTTATTATAGATTTTTATTTTATTTATGGTTCTTTGAAGTATTTTACATATATATATATATTAAAAATAAATATATTTCTTTATTTATAGTCAGTATTATTTAAAGATTCAGTAGAGTAGTCATAAATCAAAGTGACAAAATAAACTATTTTTCCTTTTTAATTTCGTACCTAATACTGTATAATGTTTGAAAAAGGCTTTTGATAACATAATGTGGAAATGTGATACACTTATTTTTGACATTATACTGTGTACGAAGACGTCTATAATCTTGAAGTTATAGCAGCAGTATTAGAGAATATTTCACTTAATATTGTATACAGTAAAGCGTCGTGATATACAATTAAAGTTAAAATGGTGACTTGACATTATCTTTCTTTTTTTCTTGCTATCAACTCTGATTAAAGTGCAAATATTTAAGTTGAAACAAAAGTAAATATCCGCATATACCTGACTTCTTTAACACCATCATTGAGACAGCAATTGAACACGTTCTTATTAAACACAATCATTAGTGTGCACCAATTACTGTCTACAATGTAGAAGTTTTGGGAACAAAGCTTCGAGTTTTTCGATAGAAAACGACTGGCAAAATAAATTTGCATTTTATAATGTTAAATTACCTCAAGAACAAGCTATATTACAATGAAAAATCCATCTATTGAGAATGTATTAAAATGTGTTTACTGTCTTATAATCATAATTAAATTTTATAATGAAATATACTTTTTAGATTACTTACCATCTGTCTATAAAAATAGTAGAATAATTGCAGTAAAAATAGTCTTCAAAAACCTGTTGTATAATCATTTCATGTAATGTTTCATATTGTGCATGCAAAGGGAATGTACTGTGATGAAATAAACAACCCCATTTTAGATTTTTATGTGAGTCAGTCAAGACGATAGCTTTTAAACAGATTCAGAAGATAACTTGTAATAACACTTGATGATAACACTGTTAGAAGATATCACTGTAATATTTTAACATAAGACACTTTTTAATTTTTAAGTCGAACTAGAGAAAGATCCTTAATTTTTGGAACACATTTTTTAAAACGAAAATGAATTATGCAAAAAATTAATATGATAAAAAGATTACAAAATTAGTTTTTCATATCTACTTTATCATTTATAAACTCAAAGCATCATTTACAGAATGCTAATAGCCTCCGTTTTCGAGTTCTTACGCATTTCCGATCTAAAATGGAAAAACCACAAGAAAATATATATATATATATATATATATATATATATATATATATATATATATATATTCACTACTTACAAGTATATAATGGCTTTATAAATATATTTAATGTGAAACAAATGGATATCGGGGTTTAAGCGATTTCATGAGCTATTCTTGAGATATTGGAAATTTTATTTTTCCAAAAATATCTTTATCACTAGAACAAATATAGAACATTAGATGCAATTTTAGATGCTTATTCCAGTGATTTGTTAGAAACCTAGTTATTTCAAAATTTGTCAGTGCTGAAGAGAGTTTTGAAAATGTCAAACATATTTTTAAATTACAAAAATATTATTATATTACACGTTTCAGAGGAAGTATTTATTTCATACGTAAACCTTTTATTTAAAAGTGATTGACCTTGACATTATTTCTGATAACAACGGTTGACTTATACGAAATATTGAACGATTTTTATATGAAATATAACGTAACATAAAACATTTAATTACGTTCACCATAATTAAATGAGTAAATGCTTTATTAACACATTTGATCAGAAATAAATGGACGCCATTGTTTAGCAGCTATTGTGAATTGATCTTTATACATTAGAAAATTTACTTTTACTCAAGGAGAGCAATATCTCTGGAAATTATTGATTTCTCAATATATTGAAATATGTTAATCTGTTGGAAAAGCCTGGTGTTACACACTTCAGATATATTTTTACCTTCTTTATAATATAAAGTGATGTATAGGGAAAATATTGGACTCGTGTCGAGTTTTTGACGGATCTATATGTTTTGAGGCATCTAGATCACGAAAATACTATTTTCAAAGAACGTCTGTGTGTGTGTTTATCTATGGGTTCTTGTGTCTGTACAAAGTATGTATTCAATATAGCTAACAATCTATTTTTCGAAATTTTCCAAGTATTAGTGAGTAAGTCACATTTGAATTATTTTGGCTTTTATTAGAATTTGGCACGATTTGGAAAGAAACCAGTCTTTCTTGCGAAATGCCCCGAAAAAATCTTCAAAATCTAAAATAAACAGCTGCATATGCACAAATGTATCTGTGAGAGCAGGATGCTTTTATAAATTTTGAGATTTACGTCTGTGTACAACGAAACAAAGCACAGACTTTAGAGCGCAGTTTTACAACTGTCTTGCCCCGGAGTGGCATGACCCCAATAAATTCACTTCACATAAATTGTAGGTGTGGTTGGGGCAAATATATTCTTGGAGACAAGACTTAAACCAAGCATCATTGGAAACTAAACTAGCCAATGAAGAAATGTTGCTACATCACACTGAGGAGCAACCAATGCGAGATACGGAGGGCGTATCTAGACCTCACGCAAAATGATGTGGCAACAAGGAGATAATTCAATATTTATTCAAGCAGTGAATGTCCAAAAGTGCGTTTTATAAGAACGATGGTCCAGAGGCGTTGAGAGTATTCGAGAGAAGAATGACTATTCAGAACCAAGAGAGGTCATGGAATTCTAGCAGAAGCGTCGAGATAGTCAATAAAAATGATTATCCAAAAGTTCAGAGAATATATTTGGTTAATTACTGATTTTGGAATAACATTCTAAGTCCTGGTCTCACACGTGCATTTCCTCCTCCATATGTGCTTATCAAAATTTTATTGATATTGTGATCATTAACAATAATATGCTGAAGGCCCAGACCACACAGCCAACCCTAAGGCTTAAGGCAATCAAACGTGTGGCTGGTAACAAAAATATGTGTAAATAAATAATATTTATTTTAAAAGTTAAAAATGTGGAATTTAATACATGACGATTAAAAGAACAAGACTAACCCTATAACAGGAAAACTAACCGTTATCGAAATATTTCAGTTTCCTGCATTTTATTACGCCTTTGGAAATACGTCCAGTCGTAAATTGAAAGCAGTAATTGAAATAGAACTGATAATTAAGTTAAATTATATATATATATAACAATTTTTGTTAATTTGTGTAACTATACTCAGTTTAATGAATCATGAAAGAAACAAAGACAAAATGAATGGAAGTTTTTGGTGAGAGTCATGTGCTGTCCACATTATATATTTTCTATTATAATAAAGTTAAAATAGCTTAGAATTATTAAAACTTTTTATGTACTCTTTGTTTTTTTAATGTTCTCATTAAATTTCGTTTAATGTTAGTATTTGAAATTAAAAATATATATATATATATATTTATTTTTTTTAATTTAGAATTTCAATTTTGATTCGTAACAACATACATTTACCGTTTTATTTTAAATTCATAGTTGAATATTTTTACAATAATGGTTTGAATACTATTAACTAGTGACTACATATTTATACCCCTCTGTAACGATTGGTATTTTGCATCTTAATAAGCTAATTAATTAGTAAACATTGTGTTCAGCTGTGTGGACAAAGCTGAAACCATGCACGTTCCCTCAGGCTTATAACAACAGAAATCCATTTAATGGGCTTCGAAATCCGACATTGAGGTTCATTAATTCACATTTCATCTCCTTATACCTATATTGATGTTCACATACGTGTTCACGCTATCAAATCTATGAACTAGAACTTGTTGAAATTAATTTATCACATATATCACTGGATTATTTAGCTATAGATGCGACTATTTTTATATTTTAGAGCCAGCTTAAAGTATATTTTTTCAACTATTTATTAATACAGGTAATAATAAATTCACAGAGGGATACGATTATTTGTTATTAGAACACAAGGAATTATGGGTATCAACTGCTTCTAAAATCAAAACAAACCCCCGTCTGACTTAAAAAACAGAATATTTGCACACTTATAATATCGAGCTCGAAAATGATGCCAACACGGATACAGATTATTTTTCCCCTTCTTCGGGTTTAGAGAAATTGTCTCTATTAGTTATTCCTGATCCCCTAACAATCGCCCTTCCCTTGTCCCTAGGTCTACAAGACCGAATTCCTGTACACATACAGTGTCGACAAAGAGAAAAATCGTAATGGAGGAAATTACGATTTTTGAAAGTCTTTTCACTTCCATTGAACTCCCTCATGACCTAAAAATATGTTTCTTTTTTGCATATATTATACTTTCATCCTCGAAACCGCACCTAACAGAACCGGGTTTTAAGTTTCTATCACCGGGGGTATGGAAAATAGGATTTTTTCTGAGCAAGCAGAGATTCCCCCTGCTGAATTAAAATGCTGAATATTTGCATATTTATAGCATATACCACGGGGCAAAACCTATCGGATTCATATTTCTTATTCTCTTCCCCCTCTCTGAAGTTCATTAAATGGAGTGGATGAAAAAATATTCACACCGCCCAGAAGCCGCCGCGGCTGTGGAACACACTTTGCACACTTATATAAATGTAAGGATGTTGTCTCACCTAATAAGATAAGTGGACTGGTTACAGGTATAAACGACGGGAAAACAACTTTTAGCCAAATTCAGTTTAAGACTGCAATTTTTTACTCTAATCGCACTATATTTTTAAACAAAAATAAAACTTTTGAAAATAAAAGTCCCAACCTAATTTTTAAATAATGTTACTTTCTCTATATTTTGCAATCTTGAAATCCAATAAAAAATGACTTTATATATAAAAAAGCCACGTATTAGTCACATATAAAAGATTCAAGCAACAAGTTTCAGAAAATTAATAAGTTACCATCATTCAGATATGGGAAATATAGCATCTACAATCGTCATTCACAATTATATGTTTGGCGCATTATCCACAATCATAACTTCACCACATCATCCACAATCACGGTTTGGCCACATCATCCACAATCACGGTTTGGCAACATCATCCATGACCATGTGTTGCCAATATTGTCCATAATTATGCATTGGCCATAGAAACCACAAATATGTGCTGGTCACATCAGTCACAATCATGTATTGGCCATATCAAAATGTTTACATAACATATGTAATCCGTTTGTCACATTTAAACAAGTTTATGTGTCTACATTAGTAGCTTTGAATATTTAACCCATTTCATTATAGTATTTCATAGTTAAGTTTATAAAAATTTCCAACACTCTTCTGTTTCACCGAAATTAATATTTTACAAACATTTAATCAAACATATGTTCAAACTAAATCATTATTTTGTAACAAACAGCGTGAAAATACTCTAATAACTATGGTTAAAGTTCACACGTTTCAATAATAAGGAAAAATTGAGCAACATATAAAAGCACAAATAATGCAAAAATGCAGCATTCGGCTGAATCGAAGATACATTGGATCCCCTTCATCACTGCAAGAGAACCAACAAACCAAAAAAATAATGGGAGCAAAAGAAAGAAGCAGGGGTATTATAGTATACCGAAGACCTGGATTAAAAGAGAAGCAATCAGAAAGCAGCTTGAACGCATCATTCTTCATGCTGCTTTCTGATTAGCTCTTTCTTAATTCAGGTCTTGTATGTATAAACCCCTTGTTTCTTCCTTTTGTGCCCAGTCCCCTATTGGACTTTGGGTTTGTCAGATTCTCTTGCACTGACGAAGGGGATCCAGCGTATTCTTGAAACAGTTGTATGCTGCATCGTTGCGTTATTTGTGCTTTTATACGTTGCTCAAGTTTTTCTTATCCTTCGCGCAAAGAATTCTTTACTTATCACGTTTTACTAATATCTGAATATCAAATTTATTTTCTATACGAATTGACGAAATGAAATTAAAATTCACCTATTAGGTGTATTTCCTCGTAAAATTAACATCACTCTATCAGAGTAATCCAACTACTTAGTAGAGGTCTTTTACCCCGTTATTCTAATGTGGAATTTTGAACCTCTGTAGTACTTCGAAGCATCGAACACAGCAACATGGACCATTTAATATTCAGTGAGGTTCATTAATTCCTGTCTCACTTAGGCTCATCCACATTACTCATCGTTTCAGCAGTTAATCCACATTTGTAGAGGGTCTCTTTAATCACGTGAACAATTGAAGCATATGTATCTACGTTCAGAGGCACAATCAATTAAACTGCGCATTCAAGCACCATTGTTATTAGTCCATTTAAATATATCAATATGAGTACCCATGCATAATAAGAACTAATAGTCCGTCGTTGCCCGAATATTCAATAGGCGCATTAATAACAAATACTTTAATACATTTGCAGGTAACACCACTCAATTTCGAAATTGCCAATTTAGAATCAATATAATATTCTCTTTTTGTTTCAATCTAAATTATGCAAGAATACTAAGATATACAGCCGTATATTTTGCAAAGGTACAAAATTGTGCTATTCTCCAAATTTCAGACGTGACGATTATAGACGAAATATATTTCTTAAATGCATATATTGATGCATTTAGAAATAAACAAATGAATATGAAAGAATTATCCTAAGTTTTTGGATCAAATATCGTTTGAAATAATGTTCTTTGGTTTGGCCGAAGATGTTAAGATAAAATTTCTGTAATAATATTTTCGAACACTAAGAAACCGATTTAAGTGAATATGCTTTAAAATCGTGCTTAAACATTAAATAACTAAGAAACTAATTCACATTTCTAAAAAATATCGCCGAGCCTTATTCCTGAGAGCTTACCTGTACACCTAATTTCGTCGTTGTTCAAAGCTTACATTTCCCGTTATAATTAATATTTTAAATACATTAATTATTATTTCAATTATTTTAGGACCGCATATAATTTTACATCTCGAAGTTATCCTAGTTTTTTTTATAATTTTACCACTTAAAATTAAAACGACAAAAAATCTAATACTCTAATTAAATTGCAATACCAGTCTTAAAAAATAATCAACTGACAGCATTAAATATTTCTAAACAGCTTTCTTTTTTAATTAAGAAAAACTTATAGCAAAACAAACAGAACAGAAAGCCTATTAATTCTTAATTTGCTAGCTGCAATCCTGCTGACGAAAATCAAAATATTCGAAGAATTAAAACGACGATCGTAAGAATTATGTCTTAAAATTTTAAGAAATAGTAAATAATTAATTAGAATTTATCCCACAGAAGGACGTTTGCTATTTAGATGAGTGATTTCATTAAGAATGCAATTAAAATCTAATTTGGTTCTTATCAAAGCAATCGAAACTATTTATAAAATGATTGTGTTGAGATAAAATATGTTATGATATTTCCGAATATTTAAACAAATTAATATGCACAATACATTCCAATTGTGATATATCCGTTTCTTTACATGCTTGATTTATTCAAACTTTACCAAACATGTTCTTGGTGAGTCAGAAAAAATATACATAAAGTAATTAAAGTATTTTACGTATTTTATATATTGAAATATCGTTGTTGTTAGTTTTCAAATATTAATGATATTTGCTAATATTTCTAATTGGTTCATATTTTTAACAGGCAGCCGCTAAGTACATAATATTTTCGAATATTAATAGATTATAAACAATCAATTTATTACAATATTTCGTCATTGAAAGTAAAACGATTTACTCATTTGTTTCCAGTGAAATTTTGGAATATTTTTAATTTCAAGGATTTGTAACATATAATTACATGATGCTACTTTGCTTTTTGCTACTTAAAGTAATATATAAAAAAAGCTCAGTTCTAACATAGAATGTAACAAATTGGTAAATGCATACACCAGTTTTCGCTGCAATAACCAGCTTCTTTATTCAAGGAAAAGGAAGAGCAACCACACCATCAATATTGAAAACGATTATTACCATTTCAC
This sequence comes from Amaurobius ferox, assembly GCA_951213105.1. Lineage (NCBI taxonomy): Eukaryota > Metazoa > Arthropoda > Arachnida > Araneae > Amaurobiidae > Amaurobius > Amaurobius ferox. The sequence continues at coordinate 141,448,605 of OX578134.1, forward strand.
TTATATTGTACTCTATATATGGCGATATATTGGACATATGAAGAGTTTCAAAGTAGTTTAAGTAATAAGGAATGAAACGTTTTAAACATATAAATGTATTTTATTTCCATATAGCATGAAAACATGAAAGTGCAGAATATGAAATGTATTGCATTATGTGCACCCATGCCGTATTATTCATATAACATGATCATACAATATTTTTACCCTTTTGTATGGTTAATATGGTTCTTTTTTCTGAAAAGACTAATTTTACTTTCAAAATTGACATATAATGTTATTAATGTTTTGATTGTTGTGTTTTTATTAACATTTCATGTACAGTTATTTTTGCAGCAATACGAAGGATTTTATGTAAAATAATATGTTTTACTGAAAGCTTTTTTTTATATGAAAATAAAACACTTTATTTACAAGTTGTTTTCATTAATATTTAGAACATATTGAAAAAATAAAATAGTTAAAAATTCCGATATATTTCTATAGAAAGATAAAAATTTGAGTGAAATGGTAGAGAATCAAGACTTACTGTTGTTTTTAGTAAAATGAAACATTTTTCTTAAAACTATGAGTGAGTAATCAATGGGTTCCATTTGCCCCAAGTTTTTAGGGTGGAGGGGGAGTAAGTTGACCCCATAAGAAAGTGGCTAGTGTAAACTAGTCATTTGCTTGTCTTAATTTTTTGTTGTGTTGTTATTGCTTTGTTATTATATTAATTTCCTTGTTTGCAATACTAACTTAACTATTTCTCCTGTTCAGTTTTATTTATAGTGAAAAATGGTGTACAATTATGTGAAGCAACTAAAATAGGCAGTACATGCAGTGAAAAGCAAACAAATGACCATGCGCAGAGCTTGTAAACACAGTATGCGAATGTGATCCTTGTCCTAAAGGATAAATGGGGTTGGGGGTATTAAAAGTGCCTCATTGGGAAGATCTACAGATATACCCTACGAAATGAAAGCTAATATGGCAGCTTGCATCAAAACAATGGTAAAATGAGGTGTTTCTAAAAAAGAAATTATTTTGGTTATTGGATAATATGTGGAAAAGGACGGACTTAAGACTCCATTTTAGCATACCTGGGAATATTTATTTAGCCAAACTAAAATTATACTTATTTTGTCCAAACCAACATGTTCACCAACATATAGGGTGGTCCAAAAGTCCGTGACACATTTTGAAATGGAATATAAACTCAAGTAAATGCAGTACGATAGTGAGGTTTGGACTAAAACGCTTTTTACGTTGAAAAGTTTTGATTGAGCCAATAAAAAAAAATTAGTTGCAAACTTTGCCCGTAGATGGCGCTGTACCTTAAAAATACCAAAAAAAGAAGCATAAAAACTGGACTGTAATGATAGATTTCTTTTCGTACCAATCTACGCAATGATATTTTTCGGTGGGAGTTGTCATTTCTTACTTCTCAGTGACAGTGTCAAAACGAATCCGAAAGAAAAATCCAGATACATAAACATTTGACAAGTATCGCCATCTATGGGCAAAGTTTGGAACTAAATATTTGATTTGCTTAACCAAAATTTTTCAACATAAAACGCATTTTAGTCCAAACCTCACTATCGTACGGCAATTATTTGAGTTTATATTCAATTTTAAATGTGTCAAGGACTTTTGGATCACCATGTATAACACGAGGCAAGAGTATATATTTTATTTTCTTATTACATTGGGTCACTATAATGTTTACTAGGTAAAATATTTGCTTGGTTGACAGATGCGTAAAATTGTAGTCCACTATTTTCAAATGCGTTCTTCTGTGTCCACTTGTTCTTGTGTCATTTTTTGACAGTTGTATGAGTAAGTCAGTGCTGGATTCCACTTATCCCAAATTGCTGATTTAGTGGAACCCAACGTACTTGACTCAAATTTTTCACTAAGAACCGCTTTCATTGAAATATTAGGCATTTCTTACTTATGTACACCTGTAGATTAAGGTTACAGCTACCGCCCAGTATGGTATGGCAGCTTCTAAGAATAAAAACCAATTGACTTTTGTAGGTGAGTTTTAACCAAACTATTGGATTTTGGGGTTCCACTTACCACAGTGTATCTGAATGCAATACCAACTGCTAAAGCCAAGATAAAATATTGATGCTAATTTTGAAACTTTGACTGTACATTCATTAAAGCATGTTTTTCAGTGTCCAATAGCTATTTTCAATAGTGTACAAAAGAAGAGGGAGAACATGTTTTTCGTTAAAAGCATATTTTTTTCTTTACTTACAAAACTGAATTTGAAATCTTTAATTTCAGAACTTCATTCGTTTTAATAATAAATAACGTGGACAGTAGCGAGCGTAAATCAATAATCACAGATGTGGCTTTAAGCAACCATTTATCTTTACCAGAAACTTTTTTAAGGAGAAAGCAATAACAGAACACGTTGATGGAGTGCCTATGAGTATATATTGTGTCCATTTTACCTTCTGTTTGATTCAAAATGTTTTTGATTTATTTTCTCTTTCAAATTGTTTTAAAGATATATTTGTGTATTTTATTTTTCTTTTAACGGAAATCGTCACTGTAATTTTAATCAATCATGATTATATAAGAGAAGTATTTTGGATGGGCAGTAAATAGCAACGATTGACCAATAGTGCAGTCTACAAATTGCTGAACCAGAAATATATTTTAAAAATCCAAAATACATTTTAAACATATTTGGGGACTATTTTGGAAGAAATTATATATAATAATTTTTAATGGGTAATTACAGATCTAATGTTCATAGTTCTAATATGCAATTTTGTGTGTGTTTCTTTTCAGACCCGACAGAAGCTTACTAGCTACCTAGAAAGCTGAATATTTTCACACTTAATACTATCAACTATGATACAGAACCTAACAGATGCGAAATTACTCCTTGGGGGGTGGGGGGGCACAGGGTTTCTCAAAAAATGTACCCAATATAGCCACAACTCCCAAACAACTAACTGGCTTAATCTTCGTACACTTATAGCAACTGCGACGGGACAGAGACTAACGAAAGATGATTGTCCATTCCCTCCAGCCCCCTACAGAGTGGTGAAAATATGTGTTTTTAGAAAAATATTTTCAAACCATTATTAGTTTCCCGGTAACATGGGCTGAATTTCTACATATTTACAGTATACACCAAGGTACAGCATCTAATGGAATTAAATATTTATTTTATCTTGGGATTAACAAATAAGTTTGGGGCACATTGTTTTCTGAGCCCTTCAGAAGTCTCCCGGTGACAGAACTCTGAAAAAATGTCATACTTATAGAATCGACCACGTAGTAGAAGCTACTCCTTTTTTTTACTTAAGGTAAATAATTTAGACGCTAAGCTTTCTGTACGAAATAAAATGTGCTAAAAATGTTGCAACGTAATTTTTCAATATTGATATTGTTCCTGTCTTTCACAGGCATAAGTGCTAGTATTATATAACATATTAATATATATTTCTGTTTTTTTTAAATTGAAGAAAGTAGCCATCTAACATATTTCAAATATCAAATTACGAAAAGGAGCAAAAGAGTATCGGAAAATTTATTCCATAGGAAATATTTTATTGCTACAAAATTAAAAAATAAGTATTTTGAACATGTAGAAACTACTAATGTCTACGATTAATATATAATTACTCTGATGACACGATTATAGTGGTTTTATCATCAATACGCATAAAAGAACAAAAAACTTAATCTTCGAAGCGAAACCACGTATATATATACTGAGCAACAGCCAGCAATACTGAGCAACAGCCAGAAACAAAGAGTTGTTCAACAATGATCGGCAAAGCTATGTCAGGAGATAGACACTGGATAGTGCCCAAAATCCATTACGACATATGCCTTAAACCCGTCCTAGCCCAAAAGTAGGAAGATGATGTGTTTATAGAATACATTTAAATGACAAATTAATCAGCAAATGGGAATTACTCAAGTCCAAAAAACATATCCTGATCAAATCATGTTAAGCTGTGTGATATGGGAGGAGTTTCAAGAGAAACGGACTCATCTAATAAAGTAGGAGTAACTTTTACTATATATTCTGCCAATGCGTGAGTATATTCTGAATAATGCCAATTGACGTATATTCAACAAAGAAATTCAAATGCAGCTAAGAATGCGTATCAATATTGAAGCACAAAGAGTGTACAAGAAAATAACTCCGTCGTGGTTTTATTGTGAATTTTCCAGCTTAATTACATTTCTATATGGTCTAGTAAAAGCATCAAAGTATATAAGTACTCTTTTTTATGTACAAAATTATTTGTATGTTAAAATTGACTCTAAAATACAGAATGCTAAGTATGACTTCGTTTAGATCTGCCTGCTCAACTAGAGACAATAATTAATGAATAAATGCCACCACATGTTCTTTGCTATAGCTTTTAGGTAATTTATAGCTATTAGTGTTATTTGCTATGAACAGTAATTATAACTGATGCATTTGAGGGAAATCGAAGTTATCAAATAAATTAAAAATATTCTATTTTTTATGTTCAGTTTGTACTATAAAATTAATGATAGTTTTTTATTCCAGCTATTGTGTTTTCAAAACAACCTTTGTTAGAAATAATTTCAACGAGCAGGCGGGGTGTCTTGTGTATCCGTACACAACAGGATATGTATACGCTTTTAGTGGTACAGTGATAAATATTACCTTAACAATATAACAAATTTTAGAAATACAGCTAAAATATCGCATTTCGAATATTTCTAATTATATCTCCTATGTATATCTTCTCGTTTATAATCATATTTTTTATCTCTCTTCTGTAAATAACCGAAACAGAACACCGATATCTTGAAAACTAAAATATTTTCCAGATATACAAAATAACTACAAAATAATCAACTAACAATAGTTTAAAAAAATTTAGTACATTTGTTGAGCCTTTTCAGCAAAGATTTCAGTAACAAAAGTACGAAGATGAGATATTTAAATCTACAACCGAACTCTCTTTACATTAAAAATGAGAACGATTTTGAAACATTTATATTTACAACTTGATTCGTTTTAATGTTATATCTCATTTCTACATAATTAATGCGGGCAGAAATAAACGTAAATCAATAATTGGAGTTGTGACCTTAAAAATTCATTTATCTTAAAAAAAATGTATAAAATGAAGTCGAGCACAAAACGCACGAATTGAATGTTTTGGGCATTTTATTTGCTTGATTTGTTTATTTTAGAATTGAAAGCCGTTTTATCTTAAGATGCCTAAATCAGATTAAAACATTATCCTTTATTATTTATTGCTTATATAAATATAAATTGTAATTTTTTTTATGATTAGTGAATCTTGCTCTGTGTCCAAGCATTAAAAATGGATCCTAATGTTCAATTTTAAATTAACATTTTATCTACATCCATTACTGACAAAAATATTTGAACCGGACGGAGAAAATCTTAGAAAATCCTTCCACCCCCTCCAAAATTTGATGCTGAATACATATCAATTGCCATCTTAGCTGTATACATAACCGATCTTCAAAAATAGATGCTGCTACGATAGTGTAATCTTTTAATTATAAGTAACTATTTCAGAAGCGGGAGGGGAAATACTTCGTGAATCCTCCTAACCCCTATAGAATTAGATTTAAGATCCACATCTGTCATTATCTACGTTCTATCTATAGCCAATCCTGATAAATATATATTTCAAGGAATATTTTCGAGACGGAAATGAAAATTATTAGTGAATCACCCTAAATCCTCCAGAATTTGATGTTGTATCCATATTAGTTATCACCTAAGCTCTATTTATCGCCAATAGTAAAAACATAGATGTTTCAAGGAAAACCATTTTTTTTAATCAAAAATGTTAAAAGAGCCGTTGGAATTCCTCAGTGAACGCTTCTACCTTTTCCACAATTTGAAAAAGAATCCATATCATCCATTATATAAGTTTTATCTGTAACAGATAATGAAAAACGGATGCTTTAAAATTTTGGGGGGTAAAAAACATAAGGCTGCTTGTCACCAACAACTCAATCCCTCATTCCTTATAAATTAATTTATGTACTTCTATAAATATTTTGCTTATAATTATATGATATACATAGAAAAAATAACGGAATTTAATTGCGAGAGTTTTACAAAA
>OX578134.1:141457205-141584705 GCA_951213105.1 Amaurobius ferox
GAGCGTTTGCCTAGGCTGGAAAAGCAGCTTTAAACGGGAGGGGGAGTTGCAATCCTCCCCAACCATTAAATGCAAAGCATTTGGTTATCCCAAGTTCCTTTAATTCTTCTTTTTCTTGGATTATATATATATATATATATATATATATATATATATATATATATATATATATATATATATATATATATATATGACGCAATACAAATTTTCAAAATGTACAAACTTACTTTTAATTTTGCTTTGATAACATATTATATTCCCAAAAATTAGCATTTTATTTAAGAACAAGCGCTAACGTAGTCAAGAACGTTAGATTGAATTCAGAAGATAATTACCTAAATATGAGTTTTATATCATAAAATTGTTGTATAAGATATTTATGGAATTTTGTTTTATTAAAAAAATAAAATTGTTTTTTCTCCATATTAAATAATATGATGTGGGCAGCACATGACTTTCCTTATATAATGCAATGAATTTACTTCTTTTACAGTTGAAATATAAGGTATAAGATCCACGGTACTGTGTTTTTAAGGTTGAATTGTAATTTTGGCGATTTTCCTGACGATAATATGTAAAACTATTTCAAAGTAAATAATTAACTCTTATTTTGCGCAATTCTAAATAAACAATTATCAATATTGATATCATATAATGTGTTATTGATAGCGTATATGATACTCTTTTGTTATTCTTTAGCAGCGATATATGTTGCTAAAGAATGACAAAATAGTGTCATTAAGCTAATTTTCTCTATGTAATTAAAAATTAAATTAAAACTTCTGAGAACGTAAGACATTACTTATTTTATTTGATATATTCAACATTAACCTTGTTGAATCCAGTAAAAGTCCTTCAAAACAGCACAATATCGAAAATTCGCGGAACATCAAATAAATTAATAAATCTCTTTGGATCTGCAATTATTTCTATTAAGCAACATCGAAAATTCGCGAAACATCAAATAAATAAGTAAATCTCTGAATCGGAAAGTATTTCTATTAAAACGTATGCTGAATTCCTGATTTAAAACAAGCATGTTGAAAATTACTTCTATTGATGGCATTCTTTCGTTTTATGGAGTTTTGTTGACAGCAAAGAACAAACGCCGTAAGTTTTCCCAAATAAAATATCTAACGCATTTGAGTCCCATTGTTTTGAAACTCCCATTGTTTGAAAATAATGTGAAAAGGTGGAATCATTAAAATTGTTGAATGTAAATGACAGATTAATTTTGAGTTCTCATTCAACTTTTATATTTTGAAAGCATAGATAAGATGACATCCGGGAAACATTAGCCATGAAATATACAAATTAGTATTAGAGATTTACAAATAATAATAACAAAGGTACACTTATTATTAAAATTTTAATAGAACTTTTTGATATAATAATAAAAATTTGTTAAATTGGTATCTGGAAAACATTAGTTACAAAATATACAAATTAGTATTTGAAATTTACTAGTAATAATAATAAAGTTATACTTATTATCAAAATTTAATTGAACTTTTTGATATGAAAATAAACATTTGTTAAATTGGAAATAAATTTTATTATAAGAAACAATCCTCAAAAAGCAAAACATTTAGTTCAATTTATTTTTAATTATTAGGATATGTTAATTCCCTTGTGTGTTTCAAAAGAAGTATAAATGAATTCTATTAATCCTTTCAAATTTATCTTGGTGAAACCAGATCGTGAAAAATACAAAACAAGATCTTTCGAAATTTACAAATTCCTAAAAGGCTTATAAAATTAGTGGAATATAAAATAATTAATTAAAGATCATCCCTCAAAGCTATGGAAAATCGTCTGTGATCAAATTTATTTTATTATGGTTTTATCTAAAATGTTTTTCAAATTCAAAACGTCAATATATTATTTCCTTTGATTTGTTAAGTATATTAATTTGCATTTATGATAGCAGTATATTTATAGTAACATTCAATATATATATATGTATATATATATATATATATATATATATATATATATATATATATATATATATATATATATATATATATATATATATATATATATATATATAAATATATATATATATATACATGTTTTGTTCATGCGTATATTCAATTTCCATTATAATGCAAAACTTTAATTTGAAACTTCGCCCTTTTCAACCCAAAAATTAGCCTTTGAATAAAGGACTTTTTTCAGTATTTCTATACTGTTTGTTTATATTTGCGTTATATATGGTTATAATTGTGTATATATATTGCTCAAGTACATAGGTATCTATCTCTACATGAAAAAAGACATAATTGCAAAGAATTATAGCCTTACACACGTGTATTTAAAATAACTATTTTATTTACTTTTCCGATTTAAATTGTATCGTTGTATGCATTAAGTTGGAAAATTATACTGTTTAATGCATGGATTTGGTGATAAAAATGATAAGCTGTTTATTAAAGCTCTTTAAACAATTTTGACGAATGTATTGAATTAAAAATAACGTTCTAAAATCGTTCTGTCTTTTGTTTTACTTATTAAGCCGAAATGATTCATCGTTTCCAATTGATTTCAAGATGGATTTAAAATGTGAAGTTATTTATACTTGCCTTAATGCACGTAGAAGGGCATGGAGTATCTCTGAAACTGTTGATAATGAGGCTGATATAAAGACGAAGAAAGCATTAAAGATGGAATCAGCCAAAAAGGAAATGGAAAACGTAGTCATATAAATTGTTATTTTCAAAGTCATATTATCAAAATTCTAATCTTTGATAAATTCCTGATAGGCATTGTATGTTTGCTAAATTCCTCCTGTAAACTATTTTATAAAATATATAGTTTTTTATTATAATATAAAAACAATTATGTTTTCAGGTTTAATCTTTCCATAGTTGTTTAATGTCAAAAAATTAACAATAAATTTGGCATTACAAACTTAAGTAAAGAAAAATTTATAAATTATTTTAAGTATTAATGAAACATTTTATTAATATTTGACAAAGATAATATACCCTTTATTTCAAACATTTATAAAAAAATAAAATCTGTCCAATTTAAATTAGTTATAAAAATTAATTTAAATCGAGTTTCCAATATAAAAATGCGAGCTAAATATTTAGTTTCCTAATTAAATTGCGATTACTTCTTTGACGTGGTTTAATTATAAGATAATCTGACAACATTAAATTACCGTTCAATGCAAAAAAGTTTTGTTTCTCAATTTAATATTTGAATTTAAAAATCAGGGATTAATCTTTGACAAATGCTTAATCAGTGGGCGGTAAAGCAGTTTATGAAAAATCAAATAAGGCTTTGTATTTTAATGAAAAACCACTAAATCACGAGAATTAAAGTATTAAATGAATGCAAAGTAATTAATTATAACTGATCCTAGGAAATAACCAGCACTCGATGCTTTCCGCTTAATTTGAAATGCTGCGAAAATATATTTCTGCAGTTAAATCATTCTATTATATTATGATATTCCAGACGCAATATAGATTAGAACCTGGAAATGTACAATGTTTTACAATTTCAAACGTTTAACGGTTTGTGATTAATTAATTAGAAAAAACCGAGATGAATTGAATACATGAAAGTAGAAAACTGCCCTGTTTATTTTATATGATTCATTTTTGAAGTTATGTCTGATTAAAATAATACAAATATCATTTTTTTAAACTAAAAATGTTCATTACAACCAAATGTTGTCTTAGATTATTCCTTTGCATTTAGGTTTATTAATTGAAAAAAATGTTATATATATATATTGATATTATTACTACTATTCATTATAGTAGTAAACAATTTGCCAATTGTTATTTAAACCGTCTAGTAAAAAATTAAAAAAATGTATTTTATTGTTTTCTTAAAGCATTGTATGCTATCTTTGTTCGAATAAGATACATTAATATTTGTCAAATATTAATACTTCTACGTTTAAAAAGGGGGCATTTGGTAAATTGTTTGAAAATATTTCCATTTTCTTCTGAACTCTTTATCAAAATCATAAAATGGTGAAAATATTCTAATATCCGATTGAGAAAATACAATAAATTTTGATATGAAACAATTTTCTTAGATTGCTCATGCTACTGAAAGATGACAATATAAAACAAACGCACATTGCATGTTATTGAATTGAGATTAGGTGGATCCAGATATCGATTTGTGAATGTAGAGTTTCTGACATTGGAAACATGAAATACTAGCTTTATGCATGATCACTCCCGGACAACTGAACAATCAGTATATATTCTGTTTAGAAAGCTATTTTAGAGATATTTTAGTAATACGGTGCACACTTATCCTGGTGGGTTGTGAAAGAAGTTTAATGCGATCGAATTATTCTCACTAAAATATTGTATACAAGCTCCATGGATTTGCGAACCATATATTCGGTCTATCATACAAGTGGAATAATCCCACTTCAGAGATTTTTTAAACTGTGTAACTGAATTAAGTATCAGGAATTATTATACGAATGAATATAGTGTGAGGTGATGGATTGCCAGGAAATCTTGTAATAAAATCGACAGAGCATCTCGCCAGGCGGGGGAGTATGAGGGGGTAGCATTGCGTCCCTAATCGCTACGAAGGACTCGTCGGCTAGAATCCATAATATTTTCTATGTACATATGTATAGTAGTTGCGGCTCCGACATCCAGGTCAATGTGTTAGTTATTCTACTATCTTCAAATCACCGTGTTGCCATACTGCTGTGGGGTCCGCAGATCCTCTGATGGTGGGGGATATGTTCGAACTCAGTACCTTTCGATTACTGATTCCGCGCTATGCCATCAGCTCCAAAAGAATTCTTCAGAACCGGGGGAATAGCCGGCGAGTATTTCGTAGCAATGAGTGAAGCAATGTTGCCCCCTCACACTCCCCTTCCTGGCGAGATTTTCCGTGAGGAGGGGGACCGGTAAGAAAACGCCCAACGCTTCCCCAAATTAAAACTCAGTCGGTGAGCAGAAATAGCCGGAATGCGAATCGTACCTCATTGTGCGGCGTCGTGACGTCAGTCGTGGTCAACCAGGAGGGAGAAAGTGTGCGTCCACTGTAGTGCTGCTATCGCGTGAACGGGTCACCATTGGGGGAGGGGGGCGCAATCCCCGATGGTAAGGGATAGGTTCGAAACCGGAATTTTTCGATTACTGATCCCATGACCTCCAAAAAATTCTCCAGAGCCGACGGAATAGCCGGCGAGTCTTTCGAAGCGATGAGTGACGCAATGCTGTCCCCCTCACTGCCACTAAATCATCATGTTGTACACTGCTACCAAATTATGCCGATGACCCACTGCCACCAAATCTTCATATTGAACTAATGCAGCCAAATCACCAAATTGACCCACTGCCACCAAATCATCATATTGACCCATTGCCAGCGAATCAGATTGTTGTCTAACACCAAGAAAATGGTACTTTCCTCTGGTTCTTAGTCCTTGAATTGTTTACCTGGATTTTTCTAGGTAAAAGTCAATTGATTTAGGTTGCAAAGGTGATGCTGATGTAGAACACCATCATATGACACACGAAAGAGGAGGGATATGAGTCATTTATCATATATTTCTTGCATTATGTGCCAGTATAATGAGATATCATCCTTATGCCACGATGATCAATAGAGAAGTGACCACTTGTATGCTTTTTGTGTCATTTTTCAATTAGACAGATAACGCGTGTTGCTTTGGTATAACTTTGCAACAGGCAAAACTACGCAAGTATCTTGTTTTTTGCAAGTTACTAAAGCGCCCATAACGTTCCATACTCAACAGTTTGGATTCAACTATTCAGATAAAATAATGGCCCTGGAATTAAATAGCCTTACTGTTTTCCTTTATATGTTGGACATCATCAATATATCGTCTTTGAGATAAGATGAATTTGATGTGATGGGTCTGTGAAATAAATGTGAGTAACCTAAAGCAACTATTGAAGAAAACATAATTTATAAGAAATCGTATAGATAAGCACGTTTCACAGAAGACATGCTACGTGCAGTAGTCAAACCCTGCTATCTTGTTTATCGATGCCGCATATGCATGCATACCAACCTCCGTTGCATTGGTTTATATGCATCGCAAATTATGTAGGTACTTGTAAAATCATCCTTGGATTTGGACAATCGTTTTTTTTTACATGGTTATTACATTTCAATATGGAACCAAATTAATTTACGTAATCATTCAAAAGCACATACTAGTTAATACATACAATACTAGTTAGCAGTATACATAAGCATATACTAGTTAATGTACATTTCATATCAAATGTATGCTTATATTCTTTCATTTCACAAATGTTGTTTTAGATATATTTTTCTTTAAACGCCTTAAAAATGAGTCTTCCAGACGAAACGCATTAAAGCGAGAGAATAATTTGAAGTACTATAATTCCTTTAATGGGCATTTCAAATTCAATTTCAGTTCGAAACATTGAAAAGCGATCGAAAACTATCTATGCAGATAATTTAAAAGACTGCATTCATCCTTTCCATTCGGTGCATTACATTGTTTTTTGCCACTCAATTGATGTATGGGAAACTATAATATATTTCAAACAGTGAATGTATTATCATGCCATTTTCTGCTAAAGATTTTTTAGGAATCATTTTTAAAGCATATAAAAAGTCGCATAAAAAGTAAAAGAAATACATGATTTGGATAAAACAGAAACGACTCGCATTATATTACATATTTTTTCAATAGTTTTATGGGTGGTTCTTTAAAATACTTTAAATCGATATGATAATTGTCTTACTTGTTTTTGCCATTAGAGACCCACCAGAAACCTGCCTCGTGACTGGTGATGGCGAATCGCCCGAGGGAACAGAAAATAAAAGAATAATCAAAATGTATTACTTTCCTTATATACATAATGTATAAGGAAAGTATTGTGACGGGGTCGAAAATTCGAATTCGAGTTTTCGACGGGAGAGCACGTTTCAAGCATCCCTGATCACGAATCAAACATTTTTGAAGTGATGTCTGTGTGTGTGTGTGTGTGTGTGTGTGTGTGTGAAAGTATGTGTGTGTGTGTGTCAGTGGGTCTGTGGAGACGATAACTGACGAACGAATGGACCGACTAAATTTGGTACAAAAATCACAATCTGTAAACACTGGAAGCCTATTGTTTTTATACGCAATCGAATGTTCAGAACTCCCCTAAAATTTCGAATAAAATTTTGAAAAAATCGTCAAAAAATTAAAACCAATAATAAAGTTACGTAAATAGACATTTCTTATGTAATTTTTCATTAGAAAACGATTGACATAAATTTTAGAACGCTAACATGAACCGTTCTCGAGATATTGCACATTTTTCAAAAAAAATATCAAAAAGTCATATAAAATAGAAAAAAAAAATATTTCCTATTGAGCGCCATTTGAACGCCATTTAGCTGCATTGAACGCCAATTTATCTGCTGTAAGAATAACTTATTTCTTCGTCCATAACGCTTGGCGAGATTTTGCTGACGAAATTGGCGGAATGTCGCCTACTTGGCGACTTTTTGAAATATTTCCAAATTAACGAAAATCTCGCCAAATGGATAAAAATGACGATAAATCAATGAAAATGACGACTGATTGTCGAAAATTCAATATCTTGGATAGGATATTAGTATCTACTAGAAGAAAAAACTATTTATTTTACTGTGAAAATAGTAAATTAATTTCATTATATAAGGAAAGTCATGTGTTGCCCACATCAGATTTTTTTTAAACTGTTTTGACGTGCTCTAGTTTTTTAATAGGCAGAATATTTGCACACTTGTTGAATGGACCTCGGGACAGAACCTGAATAGGGCTTATTTTCGATTTCAGACAAAATGAAGTGAACACAATGGCGGTCGAAAAATTGTTTCAAAACCACCTGTAACTCCCTCTCCAGTGACTTAAAAAGTTTAATTTTTTACATTTATTTTATCCTCCACGGGACAGAAACTAACAAAGCTAGATTTGTGATTCCTCCTGGGGGGGGGGGGGGTTCCAAAATAGCTGTGGGGTAAGAATGTCTTTCCGGATAATCCAAAGCTCCCCCTTGACATAACTGAGAAATTTTCAATTTAAATGACTATTTTAGAGCTAAGCACCATACATTGTTATATAGGATAAAATATCTTACAGGAAATTTTGCAATGTGTTACTTTAAAAGTATAAGTTTACTATATTTTGACGTGCTGAAATACTAGTATGCAATACAATATATGTACTTCATTATTTAACGGAAGTAATACTTTACGATTCAATAGCATAGACATAAATCAAATGTAGAAAATAAAATTAAATAGGTTCTAAAATGAGATGCTATACCTAATATTATGCACAGAAAGTACTCAAGATGTACATACATATAATATCAAAAGTGTTTCTTTTAAAAATTTCCAATTTTATCTGCTTTGTTATTGCGATTAAAGTGCGTGTTCTTGCTATTACTTCCGTATGTATTCTTTTAAAATCACATAAACATGTATAAAGGGCTACAGTTCGCATTTTCAACACCAGTATTGGAATAAATATGGGACAAGCTCTGATTTATAGCCATAACTGACTGCTTGAGTTCATGATTTTTCGAGTTTTCTGAGAGATATTTCATTTCAAAATTCGTAACATAAGTATGGATCCTCTAATACTAAGATATCTCAAGAAGTTTTTAGACATATCATAACGAAATTTTCACCTAGTTATATAGCTTTAGCTTCAAAATGTGTAGTTTAATGATCCAAATAAAATTTTGTTATTAAAATTCGCAAGTTGCTCTTTTATTTCATATCAATTTTAAATATATTGAAAAATATAAATTGTAAAATTACATTTTTTAATATATTTCTAATCTTTGTTTCACTGATTTTAACGATAAAACATCGCTTTAGTTAAATTGTTAGTTATTGACATTTCAAATTTAGAAATTAGAGACATCATTTTTTTAAAGTAAAGATTGTAAACCTTTATTTTTATTTTTATTTATAACAACACAAATAGTATAACGTTATAATTTTAAAAACATACTTGTGTTTTCAATAGTGTTTTAAATGTTTATATTAAATTAAAAGATTATCATGATGAATTAATTAATATTTACAGTATTCTACGATAAACTATATTTTGCATCTTATTAAACTGATGCGATAGTACTCTAATTAGTAAGAACTGTGATAAGACAACAGTAGTGGTGAATTTAATGAACCACGTAATCCGCGTTATTGAGGTTCGTTAATTTCCTTCTCAATTCGCATATCCTCATACCTATATTGATGCTCAAACACGCGTTCACTTTACCAATTTCATGAATTAGAATCTGTTTAAATAGTGGCATCACATATCGAACTATCAATGGTTATATATAACAATTTCAAAGATACATTAGTCAAAGAATCAACATTCAACATGATCATTTCATCCAAATAGTCAATCAAACATTCAACATTATTATTTCATCAAAATAGTCAAACAAACATTCAATATTATCATTTCCTCAAAATAGTCAATCAAACATTCAACATTATCATTTCATCAAAATAGTCAATCAAACATTCAATATTACCATTTCATCAATATAGTCAATCAAACATTCTACATTATCATTTCATAAAATTAGTCAATCAAACATTCAACATTATCATTTCATCAAAATAGTCAATCAAATATTCAATATTATCATTTCATCAAACAATCCTCATTTTAACATTCAATCAAACTGCTTTTAAAATATCAGAGAAACTAGATAATACAAACATTTTGGAAAGAAAAATAATATAACAGAAATGGAGAAAGAAGTAGGACTTAATTTCTTCAACTATATTCACATATGATAAGCTCAAACTGCTGTTATATGTTAGAAAGTTTATGACATCCTGTATAAAACAACATAAACCCTGAAAATTAGGGTGTTAATCATATTAGAAATGAAGTAAAAACATTCTTTATTATGGTTAGAAAGTAACGTAACTTACGCTCATCAGTAAGATCTAGAGATTGATATGATGATTTTGCTATGGCGAGTGTAAGTCACTCTTCTTGCTAGTTCTAAAGACTAAGGCTGGCATTTTCTTCGAAACCGGTTCATATTTTAATATTTGTGTGTTATGCCGTTTTATACGAATCGTTATAAACTTTTCAAATTCAAATAACATTCGAACAATCTACTATAAAAGCATTGCTAAAAAATGTGTATATAATTTAGAAGAATTTAAAAATATTGGAGGCGACAACAAAATTTTGAAGCTATATAAGAGGTTTTCATAAAAATTAGGCTTCCATTTAAGTATAGAAATGTGTATCGCAGTAAATAACACACTTGAAATAGAACTTTTCTGAAACTGAATTAGCAAATCTTATCTAAATAGGTATAGGAAACAAGTAGTTTAAGAAACTAAATTATTTATATTCATCCAAAAGAGAAAGTAAAAATTGAACAATATCACATCAAGGTACAAATGGTCGTTGAAAACGATATCAGCTAATTGCATTAAAAAAATAAAAACATTCCATTTATAAATAGAAGAAATTCACAGATATTAAAAGCTGAAATTAGTAAAAACCAAATTCCAGCCTGAAATAATTAAGAGGAAATTATTATTATCAAATGACCTTGAATTCGAAAACGTATATTCTTCCTAAACCTTGCCCAATTTTAAATGTTTACATACTATGTATAACATATTTTAACCCTAATTTTTAATATTTTATAGTTCAGAATATAAAAATGCTAAACATGCTCTTGCTTTGCCGAAAATTATATTATGCTATATTCACAATTTTGTAATTGTCCGAAAACGAGTTCCCAGTAACAATGTTTAAATTAAAATTGTGAAACGAATTTAAAACATCTATAAATTCCAAATATATTTTCTATATGAATTAGAAACTTTTAACAGCTTCTACTATTATTCGTTTATTCTTATTAATAGGTGAATATAATCGAAATTCACCTATTAGTAACAATGGCTCGTCAAAATAATATCACTATATCAGTAACACTTCAAATTTTAAATTCAAATAGTGTATTTTATCCTGGTATTTTAATATTGAATTTTGAACAAGCGTAGTACCCCGAAGCTATCAGCATAGCAACATGTTCCATTGAATATGTAGGTTCATTAATTTATATCTCTCTTAAATTAATTCACATTACTCATCGTTTCAGTTGTTAATCCTCATTTTCAGAGAGTATCTTTAATCATGAGATACACTTATGTATATACGATTCAAGACACAATTAATTAATTTAATTACGCGTTAAAGCACTCTTGTTATTACTCCATTGAATTGTATCAATATGATTAATAGAGCATTAAAATGAAATCTTAATTGATATGTTATTCCTAAAGAGAAATCGTAATTTATATTTAATATGTTTTTAGATAACCTAATTTTCAGACATTACCTATTTTAATTATGAGTATGTATTGATATTTCAACCAAATTTTAATCTAACTTGAATCTAATTTTAATCTTTTATATATAACTAAAATGTGGGATTCAGATCTTTAATATTAATACTTTAAAGGCAGCACACTTTCACGTATTTTAAATTATATCCCCACTTAAAAATAATTCCCTAATTTAATTGTCATATCATTCGATAAAAGATAATTTCGATCTACTAAAACAATAAATATTTCTAAAGAGCTTTTATTTTTCTTGCATGTATTTTAATGCATGGCAAAAATTAATGGAATAGATTTTTAATTCTCAATTTGTTAGCGATGAAACAGCTTAAAATTAAGTATTCTAGAGTCTTTAGAATTTTGTCTTCAAATATCAGGAAATTACAAATAATTAAATAAAACTTTTCCTTCAAAATGATATTTGGTCCTTAGATATATCATTTCATTGAGAAAGTGATTAAAATGTTATTGTTTGCATATGGAAACAATTGGAACTATTCATAAATTCTTATGTTAATACATAAAGTGATAGTGCATATTGAATTAATTAAAAATGTTAATAAAAATTATAACCAACTCCTTTATCTCTTTATCGCGTTAGGTAAATTTTGTTTAATTATTACTTTTCTTATATACATAATGTATAAAGAAAGTATTTTGACGGGGTCGAAAATTCGAATTCGAGTTTTCGACGGGAGAGCACGTTTCAAGCATCCCTGATCACGAATCAAACATTTTTGAAGTGATGTCTGTGTGTGTGTGTGTGTGTGTGTGTGTCAGTGAGTCTATGGAGACGATAACTGACGAACGAAAGGACCGATTTGAATCAAATTTCGTACAAAAATCACAATCCGTAAACACTGGAAGCCAATTGCTTTTATACGCAATCGAATGTTCAGAACCCCCTAAATTTTCGAATGAAATCTTGAAAAAATCGTCAAAAAATCAAAACCACTAACAAAGTTACGCAAATAGACAATTCTTATGTAATTTTTCACTAAAAAACGATTGACATAAAATTTTAGAACGCTAACATGAATCGTTCTCGAGATATTTCACATTTTTTACAAAAATTATCAAAAAGTCATATAAAATAAAAAAAATATTTCCAATTGAGAAACATGTTCATTTTTCATCTGTAACACCATGCGATAAATTGGGTGACATCATTCCGGTTGATCTAGCTCGTTCCATTCATGAAAAAAGGTTCTTTGAGTAATACTTTTGTATTTGAACGCCAATAGTCATTTATCTGCTGTAAGAATAACTTATTTCTTCGTCCATAACGCTTGGCGAGATTTTGGTGACGAATTTGGCGGAATATCGCCAACTTGGCGACTTTTTGAAATGTTGCCAAATTAACGAAAATCTCGCCAAATGGATAAAAATGACGCTAAATCAATGAAAATGACGAGCAATTGTCGAAAATTCAATATCTTGGAAAGAATATTAGTATCTACTATAAGAAAAACCTATTTTTTTTACTGTAAAAGTAGTAAATTCATTTCATTATATAAGGAAAGTCATGTGTTGCTCACATCAGATGTTTTGTTGTTTATATTGAGTCTTTTTGGTTTCAATTTTATGAATTTTGGCATTCTGTAATATTGTGCTACATAATTTTATGATGCTTGCAATAATTGTTTCAAACTGTAAAACTGGTATAGTTCATGAAAAAAAATATAGTATTACACATTAACATATTTTTATTTAATTATTTATTATGTAGAACAATTTAAACAATGCATTTTTCAAACGTTAATTAAATTTCAAGCACAATTTGAGTCCAATGAAATTTGATCAAGATGTATTTGTTGATAATAAGGAAACATTTCCGTTCCTAAAATAATACTTATAAAATACATTCAGAAAGCATAATATATGCTTATAAGATCTACATACAATATTTAAACGCGTGCTAATATCTTTCTGTCTATATAAATCCAGCTTTTCTCATGTTCTAATTATCGCTCACAAACTATTAATATCTAATGAGATATTTTTTGTCGATAGAAAACCTTAAAATATTCAAAAATTAAAAAAAGAAATCAATCTTTATTCATTTTCGATAAACTTTTGTAATTATGACCAAAATATCTCCTTGGAACAATTCACGATACATGTTAATAATGTAGATAAGTTCTATTTATCTTTGTCTTAATTGTTAATTTGTAACATATCGAAATAAAATTCAGAGTGAGAGAAAGAAAAAAACTTATTTCTTATATTTTTACTTTCCCTGTAATACATGGTAATGTATAGGGAAAGTATTGGAATCACACCGAAAATCACAACTCGTGT
This sequence comes from Amaurobius ferox, assembly GCA_951213105.1. Lineage (NCBI taxonomy): Eukaryota > Metazoa > Arthropoda > Arachnida > Araneae > Amaurobiidae > Amaurobius > Amaurobius ferox. Next base: position 141,470,880 of record OX578134.1, read on the forward strand.
TTTCGACGGATCTACACGTTTCGAGACCTCTAGAATACGAAAAAACCATTTTTAGCGTGACGTCTGTGTGTGTGTCTGTGTGTCTGTTTGTCTGTCTGTCTGTCTGTCTGTGCAGATATTGTATCCACTGTAACTAAAAAACCAATGACCGAATTTCACAATATTTAGTAGGTAAGTCACTTCTGGGCGAGCCTGGTGCTGATTAATTTTGGGTACGATTCGGAATAAAAGAACCCGCCTATTTTTGCGAAATGGCTCGCAAAAGCTTGTATCCACTCTAGCTGAAAAACTAATGGAACGAATTTCACAAAATTCGGTAGATGAGTCACTTGTCGGTTACCCTGGTGCTGATTAGATGTTGGTATGATTCGGAAAAAATAACCTGCCTTTTTTTGCAAAATGGCCCGCGCAAAAATCTTCAAAATTTAAAATAAAAACTACGTATGCTCAAATATATCCATTAAATGCTTGTTTTACACGCAATATTTAACGAAGAAAAGAATAAGACGTACCCCATTACACTAGGACTAGCCGTTCCCAAGACATTTTAATTTTTCGTATTTTCTTTATGTCACCTTTGAAAATAAGTCCAGTTACCAAATGAGAACGAAAATTGAATTAAAAGTGAATAAAATTTAATTAAAATAAAGAGATCGTGGATATAAGTCAGCAGGGAAAGTCATATGCCGCTCACATCAGATTTTTAACTTTCCCTGCAATACATTGTAATGCATAGGGAAAACACTGGAATCATGCCGAAAATCGTAACTCGAGTTTTCGACGGATCTACACGTTTCGAGACCTCTAGAATACGAAAATACTATTTGTAGCGTGACGTATGTGTGTGTGTCAGTCTATCTCTCAGTCTGTCTGTGCATTTGCGTGTCTGTCTGTCTGTGCAATGCGTGTAACCACTCAAACTCAAATACTAATGGAACGAATTTCATAAAATTTGGTAGGTAAGTCACTTGGGTATGACCTTGGTGCTGATTAGTTTTGGGTACGTTTCGTAAAAAGCAGAACCAGCCTTTTTTTGCGAAATGGCCGATAAAAATGTCTTGTATCCATTCTAGCTAAAATACTAAATGACCAAATTTCACAAAATTTAGTAGATAAGTTATTGGCAGGATATTATAGTGCTGATTATATTATGGTGCGATTCGGAGAAGAAGAACCTGCCTTCTCGAGTTGTCCCGCAAAAATTGCAAAAATCTAATAAAAAAGACTGCGTATGATCAAATTTATCAATTAAATTCTTGTTTCATACGCAATTTTTGACGAGGAAAAGAATATAAAACACTCCATTATACTTTGGGACTACCCGTTCTCAAGACATTTAAGATTTCTTGCATTTTTGTTACGCCGCATTCGGAAAAATGTCCAGTTACTAAAAAAAAATTTGAATTAAAAACGCAAATTTAGTGTTATTTTGTGCAATTAAACTCAATCTATTGAATTATTAAAGAAATAAAGAAAATATGAATTTGAGCCTGCAGCGAAAGTCATGTGCTGCCCAGATCAAAATTTTACTGTATAATTTTATCTCTAGTTTAGTTAAAACCTTTGTCGAAAGCCCAGACCATTCGGCTTGTCCGAGGACTTAGAGCAGCAAGTTGAATGGCCGGGTTAAACCTTTGTATACAAACTTTGCATTACCCTTATTACTAACCTTCTACGGATAGTTCTCTTTTTTTTCAATACGTTTATAAAAAATTATGCAACTTTTTAAATTTAAAAGCGACATCTATTGACATCAAAAAGGAAGTTGCTGTTAGCTTTCCATCCCATTGGTTATGAAATATTATTTGAACGTCAAAAAAAGTGTCAAATTTTGTTCATGTTAATATTTATGCCATTATACTACGTGAGAGTTTGACATAGTTTTATTACTTATTATTTAAAATAACAGTACATTGCAATAAAAATTATGAAATGAATTTTTATATACCCCTATTTACAGCGGGATATATTTGTCTCACAATATGAGTAAATTTTGGTAATTATTGAATACGTCATTTTTGCAAGGTCCATCCTACGATTAATTAAGGACAAACACCATGCAGCTCTGTTAATTATATAATAACATTCAATGTTTATTAAATATGATATAAACCATAAGAATATTTTTGTTTATAAATGCCTCTATTTGTTCTCTTTCTCAGAATACAACAAACTAAAATCCAAAATGTAACAAGCAGATCTCTTTTATATTAACCATGAACAGTATCGGAATTGTAGTACTTTATTGATAAAATTTATTTTCGTATTAAAGTGTTCTATCGTTTTACATGGATGAAAAGTGCATATAAGGAAATAAAAATTAGAAATACAGTATACATTTTGCTTACTGGAAATGATATAAATACTTTTCGTCAAACTATGAAATATATATATTACTGCATAAAATACTCTGTTATTATAAAAATATACATTTATTATAAAAGTATCTTCTCATACAATTTTTTCAGACATTTTGTTCCATTTAATGCTACAGGAACGTATCTTAAAACTTCACTTTTAGGATTTAATTTTAACAAGTTGATACATGTCTATATTGAATGTTTCATAAAGTTTATCTTAGGCAGTAATCAGTGTATATTATCTTGATATAATGAACTTATATTCACGATTTAAGAGGGATAAAATGTATTTAGCTGTAGAAAAAAATCTGGAATTATAACAACTTATATTATATAGCCATTATAATACATTAAAACATATTTTATTATATTAAAATGGTATTTTTATTCATCATATAATACATTATAAAATACAACTTTTATTCGTAATAATGCATTATTTTGTAAATCTGAAATATAACATTTTTATATTACATAATCTTTACACAAAAGGCAGTATTCCTTTTACGGGAACTATGTTAAGTATCATATATTGTGAGTTTGATATAGTATATATATAATATATATATATATGTATATATTATATTATATATATAAATATATATTATATTATATATATATATATATATATATATATATATATATATGTATATATATAAAGAGAGAAGGAGCATGAATAGTATCTATTCATGCACTTACATCATGTATGTTTATACAGTGAACAAGGGGTATAATACCTTTAGTACCTGTATTACATATATGATTCTTAAATAATTAATTTTTTTTATTGGGTGTAGTTACAGGCTTATATTATTACCAAGCTTTATCAACATGAGATCCAATTTTCAATTGCTTATCTTATATATGGAACAGGGGACGAAGGGTATTTAGTACCTATATAGCACGTGTTTTATTTATAAAGGAATTATTCTATAGCCTAAGGTTGGGTCTATTTTATTTTAATTTCATTTTTACAGGTTCTCACCAAACCACTTCCAAACATAAGTTACAGGTAATTAAATTCATTTGCAATTCTTTTTTTAAAAACATTTGCAAAAAAGAGCATTGTAAAAGACCAATGACAACACAGAGAGGAGATGCATTGACGCACTTTACATAATTCACAGGGATAGACAGTAGAAACACCAATCACAGAACACCATGTGAAAAGCATTACTTGTGGAAAACATTTAATAAGCAGTGTGGGAAGATTGTTTCTTCAATCAGGAGTTCGAACGTACCGACAAGATGACATTTACAGGAAAACAACGAGGTTAATTGATAAAGCTGTTTTATCTAAACGGGGAAAATGCAGCTGAAGCAGTGCGAGTTTATCGGTGAAATCATAAGCTAAGACGAGGTCCATCTTCCGTACGAACTGTACTTGATTTTGTAAAAAAAAATTGAAGAAACTGGATGCACATGTGATAGACAGCGATTCGGACAACAATCTATTCCTGTTGAAGTTGTTGTGGAAGTGCATAATACCATTACTGCAGGTCCATTGAGTACTGCAAGAAGTGTTGCCTGCAATTTGAATCTACCGAAACCACAGTCCTCAAGCTCCTGCGCTCTGTTCTGAGGATGTGTCCTTATCGATTCCAGAGCATCCAGATGCTGCAACCTGGAGACGAGCATCAGCGTGTCGACTTTGCTAATATTTTCCTCATCAGTAATGATGAAGTTAGCAGGTGGCCGCTGCGGATATTATGGACGAATGAGGCACATTTCTTCTTAACTGGGAAGGTAAACTCCAAGGACTGCGTTCACTGGGCTGACGAAAATCCTCACGATGTGGCGCCAGTGTATTTACACGGAGCTGAAGTGATTATAGCCTGCAGCATCGCACGCACTTTCGTATTGTTTCAGTATTTCTGCGAAGAGGTCTCTTCCAATGGTATGCAAACGTGCTCCATCACAGGTCCTCGGTATAAAACAATGTTGCAGAATTACGTAATTCCAGAATTGCAGCAGCGAAATGTCGTTAATGACATTATATGGATGCAAGATAGTGCTCCTCCACACGTCGCTACATGTGTTCGACGAGTGCAACAGAACTTTGGTCATAGAGTCATCTCCCGTAACTTTTCAGTTTCGTGGCTACCACGATCCCCCGACATCACTCCAATGGATTTCTGGTTCTGGGGTTATCTGAAATCTAAGGGTACACCTCAAATCCATGAGATTTGTCAGAATTGAAAGATGGCATAAAAAGTGAAGTTATACAGATTCCTCCTGCGATGTTACCTTCGTCATTGTTGTGAACAATCTCTTGCAAGCAATGCGTTATCGTCTGTGAAGGTGGGCACGTTGAAAATTTGTAATTATAACACTAGTTTTTTTTGTCTCTCCTCTCTTGCGTTGTCATTGGTTTTTTACAATGTTCTTCTTTGCATATGTTTTATACCGCCAATTTTCATCATACGTGTATCGTTCCAATTCCATTTATGGTTTTTCAATGCACTGATCAATTTGCGTAGGAAAAAAGTGGGTGTTGCCATTAGAAAATTTGGAAATTTTTTCACTGTAACCGTAACCGTGAGAGCTATATTGTTTGAAATCATCACACACACACACAATCTCAATGTACCTTCAAATAGCAATATCAGAAATTTCATTTCGATTGGTTGAGCGGATAGGCCGCTGAGGAGTTTATATATCGGGGAAGATTTTTTATGACTACCCTGTATATATATATATATATATCCAGACGTAACCTCAAAAATGTTCGATTCAAGTTCAGGTATGCTTCGAAACATTTGAATTTTCGATCCCGCCTTAATATTTTTCCTATACATTATTTTACTATGTACATAAGGAAAGTAATAACTGTGAAACTGTTTTTGCTTTATACCAGCACAATGGAAATAGTTAAGGCAGTATCAATAATTTTAAATTATTATGCAGAAAATTTAATATATATATTTTTCAAAGCATTCTGACCTTTCAATTTCATATTTCGTAATTTCAAATTTAATTCAGTACGCATTAATATATATATATATATTCAATATATATACTTTTGAAATATTTCACAAAGAATTTAAAGGCTGAAACTATCAAAAGAGAAATAGTAAGTGGAAAAATAATTTGAAAATGCAATCATTTCAAAATTTGATATCCCAAATTCAATTTAGCTTTGAAAGATTGTGTAAGAGAACCTTGGAAAACTTTTTTCGAATATTACGTTCGTATCGCCAATATAGAAGATTAAAATTTTGCAAAATATCTTAACGTTTATAAGCGGAATTTGAAGTAGTACATCTTGTATTGCTATTTTCCTTTAAAAGGTTTATAAGACTCATTTAATATCTTTGATCATATAATTATTTAAAAACATCAGAATTTTGCTTTTGCAAAGAATTTATATGTTATTATATAGATTGATACATCAAAGTGAATACCTTATGAGGAAACTTCGTCATACAAATAACAAATCTGATGTGGGCAGGTTATTCGAAAATTTGGGTTATTATAGTAGATATTATACTAGAGTCTTATAGTAGATATTTATAATATTTCCATGATATTAAATTTTCGTCAATTAATCGTCATTTTCAGTGCTTTAGCGTAAATTTTATCAATTTGTCAATAATTTTCGTTAATATAGCAGCATTTAAAAAGTTGCGAAGTTGGCGACATTCCACCAAATTCGTCTTCAAAATCTTGCCAAGCGTTAAGGACGGAGAAATAAGATATTCTTATAGCAGATAAATGCCTATTGGCGTTCAAATACAAAAGTATTACTCAAAGTACCTTTTCTCATGAATGGAACGAGCTAGATCCACGAGAATGATGTCACCAAATTTATCGCATGACATTACATATGAAATGTGACATGTTTGTCAAAAGTTAATATGTTTTATAATTTATGGGAATTTTTGATAATTTATTTGAAAAATATGCAATATCTAGAGAACTGTTCATGCTTGCGTTCTAAAGTTTATGTCAATCGTTTTCTAAGAAAAAATTACATAGGAAATGTCTATTTGAGTAAATTTATTAAAGGTTTTGATTTCTTGATGATTTTTTCAAAATTTCTCCCGAAAATATAGGGGGTTTCTGAACATTCGATTGTTTTTAAAGACAATAGGCTTCCAGTAGTCACGGATTGTAATTCTTGTACAAAATTTCATTCGAAACGCTCCATTCGTTCGTGAGATATCGTCTCCACAAACTCACTGACACAGACACATACACACACACATACTTTCACACACACACACATACACACACACACAAACACAAACATCACCTCAAAATGATTCCATTCGTGATCAGGGACGCCTGAAATGCGCTCTCCCGGCAAAAACTCGAATTCGAATATTCGACCCCATCACAATATTTTCCTTATACATTATATTAGGTATTCGTATAAGGACAGTAACAAACTTTACAAGATAATGAAAAAAATATAATTATAAACAAATCTACATCCTCTAAACGATTTGCAAGTGATTTGCCTAAAATATGCCATTTTTTTTAGGGGAGATTGGAGTAGTTACTTATACACTTTTGTTACTTTGTGAGTTATGCGGCCCCGTAGCAATCTAATGATAGTGACCTGTCTAAATTGGCTAAAGTTAGTGACCGCTAGGCGTGGCTACCGTAATACTAACTATAAAACGTGATCGCGTATGTATGTATGTATATATGTATGTATGTGTGTATATAAACCATTTTGCAAAGACGGCCTGGAAAAGTGCATGTATTTTTTAACGTATGTATCGAACCAGAGTCGTGACTAAGAGCGGAAAAAACGAAAAATTTAATAGAATTTTAATTTTTTGTAAAAGTCTCGTTTTTAGGGATAAAATAAAGGTTATGCGTAAAATGTATCTTCTCATTCAAAAATGAAATTAGAATCTCGACTTTTTTTAAACGATAGACAAATCAATTAAAAATGGCCTATAGAGCCCGGAGTTTCGATAAAGTCGATACTTTTTATACAGAATTTTAAAAATCCCGAAGAAAGTGAAGGAACCCATTCGGAACAAAGAACGATTTCGATTCTTTTTTACGATTCTGGGAGCTGATTGTCGCAAAGATGAAACAAAGGGCATCCTCCCAACTAGGCCATAAAAACACAAATTTCTGTAACGTCCAGTTATACAGATAGGAAATTTAAATTTTAAATATAAGATTCTAACGTTATTAAAAACATTCCTTGTAAAAAATATCGCAATGCGCCAATGAAACTTTGTTTCATAATTTTCGACATTATTTCTCAAAATTAAAATTAAAATTAAAAATCAAATATACATTTTCTAGGTACAGTCTTCCATCATTTATCATCGAAAAGTGTCAAGTCTTGCATCTAGAGAACTTCTATTCTTTTGGTAGTAACTTTTCTGGTGTTTTAAGAAAAAATCTAATGTGGGCAACACATGACTTTCCTTATATAATGCAATGAATTTACTACATTTACAGTTAAAAAAATGTTATTCTTATAGTAGATATTTATAATCTTTCCAAGATATTGAATTTTCTTAAATTAGTCGGCATTTTCATTGATTTAGCATCATTTTTAACAATTTGGCGAGATTTTTGTTAATTTGGCAACATTCCGCCAAATTCGTCGCCAAAATATCGCCAAGCGTTATGGACGGATAAATAAGTTATTCTTACAGCAGATAAATGGCTATTGGCGTTCAAATACAAAAGTATTACTCAAAGTATCTTTTTCATGAATGGAACGAGCTAGATCCACGAGAATAATGCCACCAAATTTATCGCATGGTATTGCATATGAAAAGTGAACATGTTTCTCAATAGGAAATATATGTTTTTTTATTTTATATAACTTTTTGATAATTTTTTTGAAAAATGTGCAATATCTCGAGAATGGTTCATGTTAGCGTTCTAAAATTTATGTCAATCGTTTTCTAATGAAAAATTACATAAGAAGTGTCTATTTGCGTAACTTTATTAGCGGTTTTGATTTTTTGACGATTTTTTCAAAATTTCACTCAAAAATTTAGGGGGGTTCTGAGCATTCGATTGCGTATAAATACAATAGGCTTCCAGTGTTTACGGATTGTGATTTTTGTACTAAATTTCGTTCGAATCGGTCCATTCGTTCGTCAGTTATCGTCTCCACAGACTCACACACGCACACACGCACACACAGACACCCCCCCCCACACATACTTCCACACACACACACACACACACACACACTGTCATCACTTCAAAAATGTTTGATTCGTGATCAGGGATGCTTGAAACATGATCTCCCGTCGAAAACTCGAATTCGAATTTTCGACCCCGTCACAATACTTTTCTTATACATTATGTATATAGGGAAAGTAAAAATTAAAGTAACGATTTAAAAATTTTTATTTCCAATCGACGTAATGCTTAAAATTAAAATTATGTCAATACATAGCTCTTTAAGGGAGAGTCTCTAAGTTTTGTCATCATATAGTATCATGTCATAGCTCTACAAAACTTTTATTATTTTTGTTATAACTTTCATTGTTAATTTTTTACAATTTAATTCGTCTTTTGATAACTTTCATGTGGAAAATTGCTGTGTTATCTGCACGCTATTCCAGGCAGTGATGTATGTGGTCGATCAAGTCACCTAACACAGTTTATGGAGTAGGGTGTGAGTGGTAAGCAAGATAAAGGCCGTTAACTCGCCTGAAGAATTTAATGTATGGAGTAGCACTTTTCTATCGCTTCGATTTTGTTGTCATTTTTATGTAGTTTTTTCGATTCTGCAAAGAACCTATTTGATCTTCTTATGCTACATTTGGATTCAATTTTGCAGTGGTGTGACTCTTCTGCCGGCACAACACTTGTCAAACTTGCTGAAATATTGGTTGCTATATATTTAGTGACTGCTAGAGGGCAATACCCGCTGGTTAATTTTTGTATGATGAAAATAAATATATGTTTTTAAATGTTGAAATATTTCAGTATTTGAACGATATAATTTGGATTACTTTAAAGTAATATACTCTATACTTCAACAAGTTTAAATATACAGTCACTACAAATGTTTTGAAAATGTTTCTTCAAAAATAGTTTAGATGTTTTCACATAAATAAATGCGCCAACGGCCGTACCGTGCTGAAAACACCGGTTCTCGTTAGATTACCGAAGTCAGGCAGCATCGGACGCGGTAAGTACTTGGGTGGGTGAACACCTGGGAACACCGCGTGCCCTGTGGCGCATTTCGGGCGCGGCAGCCCGGTGGTTTGCGCGCCGGATTTGCACGCTGCCACAACTGCTGCCGTGTTCATGCGGAGTACGATCACGTTAAGCATGTGGGTCTGTAAGTCCTTCCGAGAGGTTGGTGGTAGGGGAAGGAAAGTACGGTCCCTGTGGATGCCTCCCCAATGGGTTTCGGTCTAAATTGGGTGGCACTTCCCGGCCGTCCAAACAGTCGGACGGTCTGGGTCTCAACAACAACATAAATAAATGCATATTATCACAATCATATTATCATCATATTATCACCATATTATCGCCATAATAGAACCCCAAAGAACAAAACAGTACAAAATAATAAATTGCTCGTACAGGTGAATATGAAGTATCATTAATAAAATGTTATTCATATTCTGTTGTGTTTACTCATACATAAACTACGGCGCTAACTCAGAAAAAAATTCATCTCAGCATTTCACTAAAGATAAACATTTAACTTTTAAAATCTTATTCCTCTTTCCTGCTTCCAAAACATAGAAATTATATTTTCTTGTTTCACCACACTTTAAAAGGGCATAATTGTGTACGACATGGCAATTTCACCGTCAACAATAAAATATTCCCAGTGGTACAGATGGATTTAAAAGCAGATAAATGTCACAATCATCCAGATAATTATTGCTATTTTTGCACACATTTTCAGATATTCCATGCTTTGATCACCAGCTGCATATCGGTTCAAAATGAGGAGTTTTGCATGATTATAAAGTAATAAGAATAAAATCTACAAAGTAATATTTAACAAGCAGTGTAAATGTCGTTCAATGTATCTTAATTTTTCAATATTTTTGCGATATTGAGTTTTTAAACCATACAAAGAATATGATAAGCAATGCAAGAAATATTTTAACAGATGCTGAACAATTATCACCCTGTCTATTTGTAATTTAAAATGGTATTTGCTAAGAGATTTAAAATGATATTTGCTACTTCATAAAACTATTTTAAATATACAAATTCATTATATCAAATCCAAAAGAACGGAATTTACCAGAACACTATTTCCTGAACAAATATGTGCATGAACATTTTGTTATAACAGCCGCATTAAAAGTATGGCATATATTATATTGCACATTATATTTCACCAAGCTTTCATTTTAAAGGACTGTGTGTCACATTTTTGGAGGTTATATTTATTTCATATTCACAGAATCTGTGTAAATAGTACGTTCTCAAAATTAGATTTGTTCTCTTACGTGGTATGTAATAGCGCGCTATTTATATCATCAATAACCTTTGATAATAGCAAACCTTTACATTCAATGACACAAAAAACATCTAGTGGCAATAAATTCCTTTGCATTGAGAAATATTGCTTCTCTTTCGTTTTGTAAAGCAATACAGATAAATGGTAAATTTATAGTTATTTAGTTAAGTCACATGATGGATCAGTATTTTTACTTTCCTTATATACATAATGTATAAGGAAAGTATTGTGACGTGGTCGAAAATTCGAATTCGAGTTTTCGACGGGAGAGCACGTTTCAAGCATCCCTAATCACGAATCAAACATTTTTGAAGTGATGTCTGTGTGTGTGTGTGTGTGTGAAAGTGTGTGTGTGTGTGTGTGTGTGTGTCAGTGAGACTGTGGAGACGTTAACTGACGAACGAATGGACCGATTCGAACGAAATTTGGTACGAAAATCACAATCCGTAAACACTGGAAGCCTATTGCTTTTAAACGTAATAGAATGCTCAGAACCCTCCTAAATTTTCGGGTGAAATTTTGAAAAAAATCGTCAAAAAATCAAAACCGCAAATAAAGTTACGCAAATAGACATTTCTTATGTAATTTTTCATTAAAAAACGATTAACATAAATTTTAGAAAGCTAACATGAACCGTTCTCGAGATATTGCACATTTTTCCAAAACATTATCAAAAAGTCATATAAAATAAAAAAATATATTTCCTATTGAGAAACATGTTCACTTCTCATATGTAATACCAGGCGATACATTTGGTGACATCATTCTCGTGGATCTAGCTCGTTCCATTCATGAGAAAATATACTTCGAGTAATACTTTTGTATTTGAACGCCATTAGTCATTTATATGCTATAAGAGTAACTATTTCTCCGTCAGTAAAGCTTGGCGACATTTTGGCGACGAATTTGGCGGAATGTGGCCAACGTGCGACTTTTTGAAATGTTGTCAAATTGACGAAAATCTCTCCAAATGGATTAAAATGACGCTAAATCAATGAAAATGACGACTAATTGTCGAAAATTCAATATTTTGGAAAGAATATAAGTATCTACTATAAGAATAACCTTTTTTTTAAACTTTAAAAGTAGTAAATTCATTGCATTATATAAGGAAAGTTATGTGTTGTGCACATCAGATATTTATATTAACGATCTACATGTGTTTACCTATATGAACTCAAAAATCTGAAACGTTGATTAGACAGTCTAAAAAGTTATATTGATTCTTGGCCAGTAACAAAAATATTTTTAAATTCCAGGAATTATAATACGGAGAAGGTTAGAAAGAGATTCAACACTGCAAATTTCGGGAAAAATTGGAGAGAAAATAAGTTGTTAATAGGAATAAAATACATTTAAACAAATGGAGTAATATATGAAACTCGAGACATCAAAGCTTTGATGAAAAAGCAATATTTATTTTTCTATTGATTGAGCGGCTGTAAAAATATAATCCAGCAATTAATCAATCAACAATTTGTTATTAAACGGACTAGCTCCAATTAATAGATCAGTAGCAAAGAAAAAGTATAATTAATAGTCATATAATATAAAAATGCCATAAACTACCTAAAATATTGTAAAACTTAGGCAATAGAGACGATAATTGTATACATGAAGTAATTTATCGATGTGTACATTGTGGAAACTGTTTTCGAAGTTAACACCGTTTAAGTTGGCAGCAAGAGTATAAATACCATGTATTCTAGAGGAAATAGGTAAATAAGAAGGAAATGGCAGAGGTCAAAATTTTATCGTGTTATATTATGAAAAATTATTTCCGAACTGCATTTGACATATAGATATGTGATAGATAAGCCTAGAACATTTAGTTTAAACTAAACCACAAAACACACCAGATGAATATTCAGGAAACAAAAAGTTTTAATAGAAATGCACCAAACAAATAATAGAATTGTCGACTTTCTGGAAATTAAGTAATCTATATTAGCACATAGCCATTCCTAAATAAATTACGTTTGTGCTTTACTGCATAGCCTCTTTTTTAATGCAGTCATCAATTTAAATATGTTAAATATCTGTTTAAATATAGTATTCTCATTTTCTCCACCAATGCCATGGGAATATGTAGTTGAATCAATTTTTTGAGCATTACTGTTGTTTAAAAAAATATTAGTTTGATTGCTTAGTTACCTTCCTTCTAGGATAAGACGTATTGCGCTGTATCACCCGTTAATACACTGGCTTCCAAAAGTTACGCACACAATGCAAATTTACATTTTTCCAAAGCTTATTTGAATTTGAGTGGCTGAAAATCGCTGTGAATGTAGATGGCAGTATGCAAATATCGTATGTTACAGCCACTGTCCGTATGTTACAGCCACTGTCCACTGTATCGTATGTTACTGACTGTCCGGATATATGCTAATTAGGCAGTCGTTGAAGACGCCAGCATTCTGAAGGGTTCGAGGAGGTGCATTTAAATGGTGATACGAAGTGTTTATAACTTTGGTAGGATTATTTTTGATATTCGTGTTTCTATGGCTAAAAGAATACGAATGACAGATAGTGATCGCTGGCTGGCTGGCGGACGCTTTGAAGTAGGACAGTCAAACAAAGATATCGCTATTTTCTGTGGCGTTGATCATTCTGTAATTTATCGATTATGGAAACAATTCTAAACAAGTCAAATAGTTGTCCGAAGACTTGTGCTCGGTCGTTCAAGGGTTACCACTCCCTCTGATGATCGGTAAATTGCTATAGTAGCCAAGCGGAATCGACGAGCGACCTCCGTAACTGTTACACCCATGGTTGCAGCGGCACTTGGTAAGACAATATATGTCAGTACTGTGCGCCGAAGGCTTCACGTGAAAGAAGTGTACGCCCGAGTTCCAATTTTTTGTGTTTCACTAACCGTCCAAGCCAGAGGGAAAGATTAAATTGGTGTCGTCAGCATGTCAATTGTACTCTCTCAGATTGGTGCAACGTCCTGTTCCCGGACGAGTCCATATTTGCCATGGAATCAGATGATAAGCGTGTAAGGGTCTGGAGAGGAGGGTCTGGTGGCAGCGTCATGGATTGAGTTGGAATTTCAATGGTATATCGCTGAGAGATACACATCTTTAAATGCGGTTCTGCGTGGTATCAGGATGAAGTCCTAGACCACATTGCGAGACTCTGTGCTGCAGTAGTTTGTCCTTATTTCCTCCTTATGGACGATAATGCCCTTCCCCATTGAGATAACATAGTTGACGAATAACTGGAAATTCAGGGCTTTTCTCGTTTGGAGTGGCCGGCGTATTCCCCGGACCTTAATTTCATTGAAAACATTTGGTATGCCCTCGGACGTGCTGTCTCTGTACGTTTACCTCCTCCAGCCCGTCTCAGAGAATTCAAAACTGCCCTATTGAAGGAATGACCATTGCTCGCATTTGCGATGGTTGATCACCTTATTTAAAGCATGAAAAATCGTTGTAAACTTGTGTAAAGATCCTGGGTGGTCACATACCATATTAATGTAAGTTTTGTTTGGCTCTATTTGCCTTTAAACATCACTTTGTTAATGACCCAAATGTGACGTCATCATATAAAAATTAATTCATCTTCGTACATAATTCTTGTTTTCTTTAATGCATACACACATTTACTACCTTCATGTAAAATTTTGAATTAATCAAAGCTTTACTTATCCATTCTTGTTGATTTGACCGTCCGTGGTAAACTTTTGGAAGCCAGTGTATTATGCAATGAAAATTAAAAAGTAGATGTTTATATTCCAGACTTTTTTGTCATGTTCCTTAAAGTCACCCTACTGCATACAGCAATATTATTTCATTCGACTTTCTATTTTAACTCTGCCTTTAAAAGAAAATGCAATTGCATAAATATTTGAAATACAAGACCACAAAAGCCATGGAAAATATATTGATAATAATTACGAAAATATAACAGAACTTTCATTTAATGCTGTTGTGCAACGTCCAATATCAATTTTCAATAGGAAAAAAAAGAAGGAAGTTGACATATTTTTCATTGAAACCATCTTTCTTACATACAAAACGATATTTGAGATCTCTAATTTCACGACTTCATTTGTTACCAGAAGTTTTACTTTTCCCTCTTTCATAAATAACGCGGACAAAAATCAATAATCACAGATGTGGCTTTATGCTTTCATTTATCTTTAACATAAACTTAAAAGCAAAAGCAACAAGAGAACACGATGATGGAATACTTTTATGGCTTTTACTTGCAGTTTAGCTTTAGCCTGATTTAAAGTAAATTTGGTTCATTTTATTCTTAAACATTATTGAGTAGATATAATATTTTAAGTTTATGTTTATTTATATAAAAATATATATAGTCTTAACTAGTTGAATTATAACGATAGTTTAGAGTTAGAGAAGAAATATGTCTGCGCAACGAATACCAGCCGCTCATGAAGAACACATTTAGAACAAAACATGTAACATATTGAAAATTTTGGGACCGCATTATAAGGGCTTTGGAGAATATTTTTGGGGTGTTTACATTGCATAAGAAATTTATATAGTTTATTTCTAATTTTTTTAAGCTGAACTATACAATATTTTAACAAGATAGATCATGCATAAGCATTGATTATGAGTGGTGTTTTTCAGTGGTATTATCTTTTACATTATCACAGTACTACAGTAATTTATTATACTTAAATATTTAAAACTGTATCGAAATATAAATCATCTGATTCTCTATGCAAAATCAATGAATATTGCATTTATATAACTTGTATTCCAGACTCCAGAGCTAAATAAATTTGTGTGAAAAAAATTCAGCAATTCTTATGTAACTCACCTTACAATCGCTTGAGATATTTGCATTCTGCATAAGTTAAAATTAGGCTTCATTGAAGAAATAATAAAAGTTTAGGGATCATTTAAAATCACAACTATTGTAATTGCGTTGGCACGGAATTTAGTTACACAGATAATACACAGATAATATATGTGTTTGTGTGTGTGTGTGTGTGTATTCAAAGTATTGGAATTGCAACGAAGATCGGAACTCGAATTTTCGAAGGATCTACACGATTTGGGACTTCTAGATCACGAAAAAAATATTTTTAGGAAGACGTCTGTGTGTGTAAGGGTATATATGTGTGTGTTTCTGTGTGTCTGTGAGGATATTGCATCCACTCTAACTGAAAAACTAATGGACCGAATTTCAAAAAATTTGCTAGGTATGTTTCTTGAGGGAAAATCTGATGTTCATTAGATTATAGTACGATTCGTAATAAAAGAATTTGCCTTCTTTGCGAAATGGCCGGCAGAAATTGCCTTTATACACTCTAGCTAAAAACTAATAGAACAAATTTAACAAAATTTGGTGTATAATATTTCAATAACGTACAAGTGATTTATATAACAAATTTAACAAAATTTGGTATATAAATCATTTGTAGGTTATTCTAGTACGATTCAGGAAAAAGAAACGGGCTGTTTTGGGGAAATGGTCCTCAAAAATCGTTAAATCTATATAATAAAAGGCAATGTCTGTCTGTGCGTCTGTCTGACTTATACACTATACGTTTCGCGACCGCGCGTCGGAGAGCTACGAAATTTTGCAATCGGAGACCCTGGGGGGTGAGAAGGGGACACGTGAAAACCGATTTTTAAAATTTTAATTATTTTTTTTGTTATTTAATGTTTTATGCGATTTCGACCGTTTTTTGACCTTTTTGCTCTTTTTTCTCCACGATCCGGACATCGTAGAAAAAAACAAATCACACCATCGGAAAGAGCAGAGAATTTCGAGTAAAAATATATCAATTTCAAATCTCAGGGACAAATTCTAATATTTTTTTATGATTTTAAAACAAAAGTCACTTTTGACTCAAAAAAACGATTTTTGGTTTTTAAATTCTCGCATAGTAAAAAGTACTCAGAATTTCGACTAATAATTTACATTTTTAGAAAGGTCAAACACCTGGCATTCTTACAAGTCCAATCTGGTCAAGAAATATTCCGTATTGCCCACAGGATCGGGATTTTAAAAGTTTCCGAATTTCAATTTCTCGGCATTCCGCTCGGCGTGCCGCTTCGTTTCTCCCCCGCTGAAGGAGGGAAGGTGGTGGTGGGGACGTCAAGGTGGAGGTGACGTCACGGTTCTGAATAGAGCTCCTTTGCTCTATATAAATTATTATATTTATATTTTAAATGATGGGACGATATGGATTTTTTAAATGTATATTTTAACTTTTGGATATTTTAAATGGATATTTTAATTTTATGGATATTTTAAATGATGGAACAATGAAACAATGGAATGAGGATGATGGAATTAAGCATATGGTCATTTTAAATTGCAAATTAGCGCGCGGGAAGTTAGCGGTAGGCCCGGGTTCGATACCCGCCACTGCCAAAACTGCCGCCGTGTTTACGTGGAATACGATCACGTTAAATATGTGGGTCCGTAAGTTCTTCCGAGAGGTTGGTGGTAAGGGAAGGAGGATACGGCCCCTGTGGATCCCTCCCCCACTGGGTTCACGTCTAAATTGGATGAATATATAGAAAGTTATGGAGATTGTCGCGAGAGCGCGGCAGCCCAGTGGTTAGCGCGCGGGAATTGCACTCAGTAGGTCCGGGTTCGATTCCCGCCACTGCCAAAACTTACGCCACGTTCACGCAGAGTACGATCACGTTAAACATGTGGGTTCGTGAGTCCTTCTGAGAGGTTGGTGGTAGGGGAAGGAGGGTACGGCCTAAATTGGGTGAATAAAAAGAAAGTTATGGAGATTGTCGCGGAGGGCGAAGTAGCCCAGTGGTTAGCGCGCGGGAATTGCACGCGGTAGGCTCGGGTTCGATTTCCAAAATTGCCGCCGTGTTCACGCGGAGTACGATCACGTGGAATAAACATGTGTGTCTGTAAGTCCTTTCGAGAGGTTGGTGGTTGGGGAAGGAGGGTACGGTCCCCGTGGGTGCCTCTCCCACTGGGTTCCGGTCTAAATTCGGTGAATAAAAAGAAAGTTATGGAAAATGTCGCGGAGGGCGAAGTACACCAGTGGTTAGCGCGCGGGAATTTCACTGGGTAGGCCCGGGTTCGATTCCCGCCACTGCCAAAACTGCAGCCGCGTTCACGCGGAGTACGATCACGTTAAACATGTGGGATCGTAAGTCCTTCCGAAAGGTTGGTGGTAGGGAAGGAGGGTACGGTCCCTGTGGATGTCTCCCCCACTGAGTTCCGGTCTAAATTGGGTGGCACTTCCTGGCCGTCCAAACAGTTACCTTACACCTTCTGGTAAGGTCGCGCCAGCGAGTGTGCCACGGTTACAATTTGCCACGGTCAGAATTTTCAAGGGTAGCGAACAGGCTGGTCGCCAAAGGCGGCTAGTATAAAAATAAAAGACTAAGTGTGCTCAATTATATCAATTAAATTCATATTTTATACGTGATTTTTGACAAAAAAAAAATAAGACTAACCCCATTACTCTAGGACTAACCGTTCTTGAGATATTCTAGTGTTTTCGCTACGTCACCTTTGACAATAAGTCCAGCTATCAAATGAGAACCAAATTCAAGTTTAACGTGCAAATTCAATGTCATTTAAAATACATATGGCTGTTATTTTGTGCAGATAAACTCAAATTCTTATTGAAGAAATAAAGATAACGTGAATATGAGTCTGCAGGGAAAGGCACGTGCTGCCCACATCAGAAATTTCAACAAAATTAAAACAATTTATAGAAGTGAACGGGGATTACTTGCAGGTCATTTCGAATAAAATGTATGATCTACATTTAAAGATCAACCAAATTTTTGTAGAATAAAATGTTCAACAAATTTAAGCTGTGTACCAAATTTTAATTCTCTAGGACGTAAGATTTTAAGGGATGTAAAGAACACTAAAACAAACATTTTTTGTATAGCAATGTATGGTCAAATGTGACGGGATAAGGTACAAACACAATTCTGGCTCTGGAAAGGAAACAAATTATTTAGTTTCTTTAGGGGGAGGAGATGGATTGGCCGAGGAGGATCAGTCACTTGGCTACCACGAGCACCTGATTTATCAACTTTCGATTCCTTCCTATGGGGACATCTGAAGGGGCTCGTGATTGACTCCAATTAACTCTTCTGAGGCCCTCGTCGCTAGAATATTGTTTGCTGCTACAAGTGTTCGGAAAAATTCTAGCATTTTCGAAAATGTACGCCAATCACTAAATCAACACTGCTAGATATATATTACTGTTGGTGGTTGCACCTTTGAGCATTTATAGTAAAACACTATCGTGAAAAGTAATTGTAAAAAGCGATGTAAATAAAAAATGTGTTACCTTTCCTGACCAACTACTGTGTGCTTAAACGCGTCACTTGTCCCCATACATTGCTATACAAAACATGTTTCTTTGCGTGTGCTCTACACTCTCTTAAAATGTTTCTCATGTGTTTAGTTTAATACTAATAATAAAGCATTATTGGAACATACTTATTTTTTCGTATACTTTAATGTAAAACTAAAATTATTAAAGATTCAACTCGAAAGTATTTTAATTAAATATGTATTTTTTCTTCATTCATACATAAATTGTTCAAAAGCAGTATAATATAAAATATTATACTTGTTACAGTTAAGCATATTATACAACGGAGTGGCAACTCAGTTTAATAATTGATGTCAATATTATAAATAATTTAATATGTGATGACTTGTGTCATGTAGTAGGTTTAATAAATTCCATTTAATTGAAATTCAAGTATTAACTATTATTAAAACACAAACTTTAAAATATGTAAATGTATATTTTTGAGTTGTGCGAAAAAAATTCATTACGCAAAATCATGTTTTACAACACGTTATGGTTAAAGGCTCTTATGAAACCTTCATCGATTTTTAAAATATTTTTAATTGTTTTGAAATATAACCGTTGAAATAATATGTGGTGTTAAACGCATAACTTTATTATTAAGATTTTAAAGGCATTACATTTTCAACAATTTTAAAACATCAAACAATTTCATATCATAATGTTGTTTGCATATTGTGTGTAATTTTGCCACTCAAACATAAAAAAATATAATATTCTAATTAAATTTTAATGCCACTCTTTCAGAGAAAAATTTAATCATTTTACAACACTAAATATTTCTAAAGAGATCTCCATTTTAATTAAGTAAACAAAAAACACAAGTAGAATTGAAACGCTTTTAATTCCTAATTTGTTGGCGGTAAAGCGGCTTACGAAAAACTAAATATTCTTAAAATGAAAATTACGATCTTAAGAAATATGGCTTAAATTATTAAAAATTAGTAAATAATTAACTAAAGCTTATTATTCGTAACGATGTCTGATCCTTAGATGGCTGCTTTAATTAAAACTGCAATTAAAATAAAATTTATTTCATGTAAAATCAATCGGAATTATTTATAAAATTCTATTGTGGACATAAAAGGTTTTATGATATTTCAGAATTTGCGAACATATTAAAATCTATAACATATAAAATTTGATTGTAACGTTCCTTATATTATAATAAATAATTTATTTAAAGATGACCAAACGTATTCTTGGTGAATCAGAAATATATGTACAAAATATTAAGCAGTTTTATGCATTTTATTATTTAAATTTTATTATTTTAAATTATTTCTTAAAAAGCATATTGGCTTCTGCTAGGTATAACATATTTTTCTTTACCATTTAAGTACAGTTATACGCAATTAAGGAATATGTCACTACGTTTTCACATTTTTACCAAGACATTATAATATTCAATATTTTGTTGAATATTGTGTTAGGATCTTGAATTGCAATTCTTGCTCTATCGTTTAAAAAAATCAAACTATTAGAGTTTCATTATATACTGTGGTTCTCAAAAGAATTGCATCAGACTAAAAAAATTCAGTATTTTTAAAATATATGTTTAATTCAGACGCATATATTGTATCCTATTTTTGGTGAATTTACAATTATATGGAAATTTCAAGTGATATCGCCCTTTAGCCATTTTTATAGGACAGTATACATTAACCCATGCCATCTCAAGAATTTATCAAAATTGTTTTTTAATTAATAAAAATTATTTATTTTTAAATATTTTATAAATTATGAATACCACATATTTTCTTTGTTACTAAATATTTAATAAATTAAGTGTGACACATTATTCTCATTATTTCAGAATACATCGCACATAGAAATAATTAAATAAATAGTGTTTCTGCATTACTGCATACCATCCTCTAAACTGTTTTCATCAATATTAAACACTTAAATGTCACTTTATATTCGTCAATGACCTTTATCTCCATTAAAGTTATGGATATATATTGGTGATGCAATTTTCTGAACATTACTATAGTTAAAGAAGTAATTAAAAAATATCACGATTCTTTGGATTTCTTCCTTCTAGGTTAAGACGTATTATGCTATATAAGCAAGCACATTAATATTATGCAACGAATATTGAGAATATCAGGTAGATGCTTCCGTTCCAGACAAACTTTAAAAGTATATATGTAATTGTATAAACATTCTAAATAGCAGACTATAAAAACTATGAAAAATAACTTAATACAAATTAAGAACCAATCACAGAACTTTCATCAAATTCTGTTTCCCAATGTTCAATACCAATTTTCAAAAAAGAAACAAAAGAAGAAAGATGGCATTTTTCATGACAGCTATATTATTTTATTACAAACAAAGCGAAATTTGAGATACTTAATTCCCTAACTTCATTCATTTTCAGATTGTTTTAGGTTCAAAAATAATGCAGACTGCAGCAGGATGAAATCAATAATCTCATAAGTAGTTTTAAGCATACATATATTTGACTTAAAGTTAATTTTATAAAGCGAAAACTTAACATGGGGATGAAACGCTTTAATTGGATTTGTTTCATTTTATTCTTAAAGACATTTTAAAATGCAAAATCTTAATTTTATGTTTATATAAACATATATCGTAAATGTTTATGATTATAGTGGCAAAAGCATTTCGGCTGTGTAACTAGGAACATTATATAGGAATATTTTTTGACTTTGTGGCAGTTTTAGGATAGTCTGTGTTACATAAAAGATTAATATAGTTTATCGAATTTTTAAATGGATTTATATAATTTCTAAAAATAAGTATATGTTAGATTAAAGCTTTTGTATATTAAACTGAATAATCTCAAATACATTTATTTGATAGAGAACATTAATTACGAAAACATAATATGTGTTTTACAACTTTATTAATTTTTAACTTTTAAGATTTGATGTCATATAATAAAGATTATTTAAATATAATGACATGTATTGTAGAAAAACAGAAGAAAATGTTAATTTCACATATTCCAATTGAGTATACCTTACAGATAATTTCGTTTTTACAATCATTTATTTGTATCACTTCTGTAAATAACCATATTACTCACACATAAAAATTTTAAATAATTTGTAAATCTGTGAACATTTAGTTTACCCTTTCGCGACTGCCGGACTAGCCATCAGTACGCCAGCAATGAATGGGTCATTGTGCTATTAGTGCACACACACCTTACACGTTAACTACTTTACTTTTAACTATGAGGCTCCGCAAAAAGATAGGAAGCAAATACACTTTACTCGTGTTAAGAACTTTTTATTGTGCGCTTGTTTAATGCGTGGTGTCCAATTTGCGTATCATTACTGCAAATGCCGCTAGCCAATAATATAATCGGTGCTAGCCAGGGTGAAGCATCTAGTGGATGCCGGATATAACCGGCGCTAATCGTGAATGGGTTAAAATATATATAAAAAAATATCAATTAACGCTTCAACATATGGTTTTACAATACATTTAAAAGTAAAAGTCTGATGTGGGTAGCATATGACTTTCCCTGCAGATTAAAATTCACGTTTTCTTTATTTCATCAATAATTCATTATATCGAGATTAATTGCACAAAATAACAACCATAATTATTTAAAATGACACTCAATTTGCACTTTTAATTCATTTTCGTTCTCATTTGGTAACTGGACTTATTTTAAAAGGTGGTGTAGCGAAAATGCGAAAAAATATAAATATCTCGAGAACGGCTAGCCCTAGTGTAATGGGGTTGGTATTATTATTGCGTATAAAACAAGTATTTAAATGATATATCTCAGCATACGCAGTTTTTTATTTCAGATTTGACAATTTTTTCGGGCCATTTCGCAAAAAAGGGCAGGTTCTTTTTTCCGAATCGTGCTAAAATCTAATCAGCACCAGGTTAACCCTCAAGTGACTTACTACTAAATTTTGTTTTGATCGGTTAGTTTTTTAGCTAGATTATATAGAGCCAATTTTTGAAGGGCCATTTCGCAAAACAAGCGGGATCTTATATCCGGAATCGTACCGAAAACTAATCAGCACCAGGGTCATACAAAAGTGATTTATCTACCCGATTTTATGAAATATGGTCCATTAGTTTTTGAGTTAGTGTGGATACATACATTGCATAGACAAACACACAGACACACGCCACATTAAAACTAGTCACGCTAAAACTAGTTTTTTCGTATTCTAGAGGTCCCAAAACGAGTAGATCCGTCGAAAACTCGAGTTGCGATTTTCGGCATGATTCCAATACTTTCCCTATACATTACCATGTATTACAGGGAAAATAAAAAAATCTGATGTGAGCAGAACATAACATTCCCTGCAGACACGTATTCACGTTCTGATTATTTCTTCAAAAATTAATTCAGTTTAATTGCACAAAATAACAGCCATAATTATTTTTACGTACACTGATTTGGCACTTTTAATTCAAGTTTCTTTCTCATTTGGTAACGGGAGTTATTTTCAAAGGTGGAGCTGTGAAAATGCGAAAAAACTAAAATATCTCGAGAACGACTACTCAGAAAGTAATGGGATTGGTTTTATACTTTTCGTCGTAAATTACGTATAAAATCAGCATTTAATTGATATATTTCAGCATACTTAGTTTTTTATTTATGGATTTAACGATTTTCGCCGACCATTTGGAAATAAATGCAGGTTTTTTATTTTTGAATCATACCAAAATCTAAGCTGCACCAGGTGAACACACCAGTGATTTATCTACCAAATTTTATAAAAGTCGGTGTATTAGGTTTTTAGTTAGAGTGGATACATACATTATGCAGACTGACAGACAGACACACACACACAGACGTCACTATAAAATGGTTTTTTCTTATTTTAAAAGTGTCAAATCGTGTAGATTAATCGAAAACTAGAGTTGCGAGTTTCCACATGATTCCAATACTCTCCCTATATATGTATTGCCGTATATTTCAGGAAAAGTAAAAAGTTTAGTATTTCTTTAATATCAATTTTTAAATTAAAACGAAAATAAAAATAAATATATTTTGCGGTAGCTATTAATTTTATATAGAAAACAAGAAAAAAATTTGAGATTTTTAATTTGGCTACTCCATTCATTTTGATATGTTTTATTTCTTTTTAATGAAAATAAGAAAAATTGTGAAGTTGTACTGAGCGTAAATCGATAATCACAGATGTATCAATAAGCTTAAATATTTTTTTCAGCAATAATTTCATCATTTTATAAAGACGAAAGAAGATCAAGCTGAGAGAATGTTTGGGGCATTTTATTTGCTTTTTTAACATTTAGGGTTGTTTTATCTCAAGATATCCGAATCATATTCACACGTTGCGGTTTAGCCAACGGCCGTACCGTGCTGAAAACACCGGTCCTCGTTAGATCACCGAAGTCAAGCTGATACTGACTTTAGCGGTTTTCCACATTTTAATTTATCTTCTGATGGGTTGGGGGTTGTCTCGGATGAGGAGCTTTCAGCAGTAATCAAAAATTTAAAAAACGGAAAAGCTCCCGGTCTCGATAACCTGGACTTCACAATATGGAAAAAACTTTTTAAATCATTCCCTTTCTTTTTTTCGAAATTCATTAACCTTTGCTTTAAACTTTGCCATTTCCCCTCATGTCTTAATAATGCAAATATCATATTCTTTAATAAACCCGGTAAGGATCCCACCCTTTGTCCTTCCTACCGCCCAATTTGCTTATTACCTACCCTTGGAAAAATTTTGGAAAAAATATTTATTAACAAACTCAACTTTTGGCTTTTCCCTGCTGGAGCTCTTCATCCCCTGCAATTCGGTTTTAGGGAACTTACTAGTTGCGAGGATGCAACCCTCAGGCTGATTAATAACATTTCTACTCACAAATTAAAAAATTTCGTTTCCCTGACCACCGTGGACATCTGCGGGGCCTTCGATAATCTCAACTGGAATATATTACCTCAAACACTTTCTAATATCAATCTTCCACCAATTTACCAAAACTTTATATTCTCTTATTTAAATATTAGACAAATTTCTCTGGCTAACGGCACTTCCTCTATCACTAAATGTATCTCCTCTGGGGCTCCGCAGGGCTCGGTTCTTTCTCCTACCCTGTGGAGTATTTATTTTAATGATATACTTAATCTTAATGATGATCTTTTTTACCTGCAGGCCTTCGCGGATGATCTTGCGGTGGTCACTTTTTCCACAAACTTGAAAACATTACGTATTAATACTAATAATCTCCTTGATCTTATCTCGTCCTCCCTTTCGGCCCTTAAACTCTCCGTCACCCCCAAAAAATGTAAAGCTATCGTATTTAAAAAAAATAGATCTAAAATTAAACAGAGACCCTCATTTAAAATCCAAAACGTTAAAATTCAAACTACTAGACAATTAAATTACTTAGGCATCACGATCGACGATAACCTTAAATGGAGTTCCCATATTTTTAATCTGAGAGAGAAGTGCTTCAAGTTCGCTAGCACTTTTGGGAGAGTGACTGGCAGTAACTGGGGTGTTGATAAATCCTTTCTTAAAGTTTGGTATCTTTCGGTTATCGAAAAGATAATTACTTTCGGCTCAGGAGTTTGGGGAAAAGCATTGACTGGGGCACAGGTCAAAAAACTTATCTCTCTTCAAAGGATTTTTCTTTTAAAAATCTCATCTGGTTTTCGGACTACTTCTAACATTTCTCTCTTTTCTTTAACTGGAATCCCCCCCATTCACTTTGTAATAAATTCTTTGTACAAAAAATATACCTTTTGGAAACTTCGCAATAACCTTTTTACAAATCCTGCCCTTCCCCCCCCCCTGAAAAATTTGATCATAACTGCCCTTCTTCCAGTATCCCTCCTTCTCAACGTACAGTGACCTTTTCCCCCATCAATCCACTTAACTTTTCCAAAATAAATATTTACACTGATGGTTCCTCTATTGAAAACAATACAGGATACGCCATTTGCATCTTTAACGAAAACACACTGGAAGAAACTTTCACCTTTAAACTTGAGCATGGGAACACAGTTTTCCAAGCAGAAATTGCTGCGATCCATTTCTCTATAAATTGGGCATCTAATAGAAACATTAAAATTAATATCTTTACAGACAGTCAATCGTCAATCTCGGCCTTTAACTCCATCAAAAACAAATCTTTTTACTTATCCAAAATTAAAACTAATGCTAATCTTAATAAACATTTAATTAATTTATGTTGGGTTAAAGCCCACTCCGACATCTCGGGTAACGAGGTCGCAGACAAAAATGCAAAACTAGCTACTACCTCTGGCTCTCCAACTTCTTTACCTTTCCCTTATTCACTTCTCAAAAAACATTACAAACTTGATATCCTTAGTAATTGGCAATCCTTTTTAAATGACTATGTCTCCCCCCGAACTCACGATCCCGCCAGAATTTTAAATTTCCTTCCAAAAGTTAACTTTAATACACATATTACTAATAAATATTTAATCTACTTTATTACGGGCCACGGCCCATTCCCCGATTATTTGTTCTCTTTCAAATGTAAATCTACTTCCTGCTGCTCCTGCGGCGCTTTCGGCGACGCCGATCACTACGTTTTTTCTTGCCCCCTTACCAAAGCTTTTCACCTTTATAAACCTTCACCCCATAATACGGCGATCTGGTTCTCGAGTGTCTGCTCTAACCCTTCTTCAATCAATAAAATAAAAAACTGTGTTCTCATAGCGAGAGAAATCTCTAATAAAATTTCATAATCAGCCTGGGGATCTCTGCTTTTAATTTTTTCGGTCGGTGACTCCTCTTCTTGTTGTTTTTTTGTTTGTTTTTTATGTTGTTTTTTATGTTGTTTTTTTATATGTTGTTTTTCTCGGTGGTGTCGTCTGCTTTTGTTGTGTTGTCTTTAGTTGTTGCACCCCATTTTATAATATATAGTCAACTTCAAAATGTTTTCAACTGCTATCATAATACTTATATTATCTCAGATCATTATGTCATTTGTAAATATACTATCAAGTCTTCAATAATGTAAATAAGTCAACAAAATGTATTCAAGTCTACAAGAGTATAAATGTAATCAAGTCTTCAGATATATTTTCATATTAGCAAAACTATGTTATTAGCTTATATCCTTGTAACCACTCCTGTAAAAATTTTTTAAAGATTCAATAAATTTGGTGTTGGTTGTTGTGGACACCCGGACATCGGCCGGACGCCTGCCAACTCCTCTCCCGGCCGTCCAAATAGATGCTCAAGTCCTCAGGACGAGTCGGACGGTCTGGGTCTTCAACACCTTTCTGGTAGGTCAGACGGTCTGGGTCTCAACAACAACAACACTTTGCGGTTTACATTTAGCTATTTATATAAATAGAAAATGCAACTTTTGGAAATTTATAATTGCAAAATCATGCTCTGTCCGCAACCAGTGGACTGGGAACGTTTTTATCAAAGCGTATCAGCACTCGTCGAGAATATACTTCCAAACTTGGAAAGGAATTTCTTCGTCGACCTTTTGTAACTATGGTGGCACTAGTTTTAGAATTTTGGTACTAGTTCATTTACACAAAGAGCAAATGTAATTTTATAAATAATTAAATATATAGTATAACCAAATAATTCATTTATACAGTGTGATCAAAGAAGATGGGCCAAGCTTCACGAGGTGATAGTACAAACCAGACCATGCATTTTTCGTCATAGTTTACCCGGTCGGAAATGAAACGATAAAGGCGTTACAAGGTTCCTACTGTTTGAGGAACTCCCATAGCTTGGTCTCCACGATCGCCCGATTTGTCTGTCGTGTATCGACTTATTTTGCGGGAATATGTCAAGAGTCTCGTCTATGATACCCCCCCATTGAATCTGAAGATCAACTCGACGTCAGAATTTCGGGTGCTGCTACAGAAGTGCGAGACATGCCTCGTTTGTTCGAGAGAGTTCACCAATTCCTGCATCACCTTTGTGAGACGTACATTCAGGTTGTCGGTCGCTCATTTGAGCCATTGCTGTAATTATTGTACATTAAATGTCATATTATAACTTCTAAGCCATTCTTGTATTTTCGTCTCACCTCATCGGTTTCACCAATAAGTGACACTAGCGCTTTTACGTTTCATTTCCGACCCTCTAAACTATGGCGAACACTGCTTAGTTTGGTGCGTACTAGCACCTCGTAAAGTTTGGCTCATCTTGTTTTAATCACCCTGTATAGTTATGTCTGCTATCTACTCAATATTATTGTGTCTTCAGTTGCCTAAGCTATTTCCTTGAAGTATCTTAAATTCAACAGAATTTACGATGCTAACAAGTATGCTAACGAGAGATTTCTAATGCTAACGATGGCATGCAATATCAGAAAGATACATCTTAATATTATGACGTAGTTTTTAATAAAAAGGAGCAAATGCTGTCACTTCAATTTTTTTAATATTTCCTACACTTCATTACACTATTGCTAGTATTTTGTCAACACCTCCTTTCTTCTATAAACGACACGATCGCTCGCTTCCTAATTAATTAATTCATTTATACTAGACGAATATCCATTGAAAATCAACGGTCTCGCAATAAGCAATCCCCCGAATAATGCAAAATCTTGAATAATTCGAATTTCACATTTATAAGGCAAATCGAATATTTTGGTATGCAGAACCCCTTAAAGAAGAAAATATTGGAAAATTTAAATTCTACACCTTATTTCTTCTAAATTATCTACCAGTACACCAAATTTGAAATCTCTATCTCATGCCGAAGCATGTTTTTTATCATTCCACATTTAGAACGTTTTTCTCTGGAGCACCCTTAATCGAACATTTCTGAGAATCTTTATTCGGTTTGAGTGTTTTCATTAAATTACTAGACCATATACTTAATTTCAAGCATCTATCAAAATTTAAAGGATGGGTTTCTCATTTGTTTGGAAAATCGAACATTTAGGTTTGCGGCATTCCCTAAATTAGAAAATATTGGAAAACTGAAATTGCACATATTCTTCCTTTCAAACTATCTACCCGTTCACTAAATTTGAAGCCTCTATTCCATCCCAAAGCATAGTTTTTCGTCATTTCACCTTTCGAACGTTTTTCTCTGGAGCACCCTCTTAAATGAACATTTTTGAAAAACTTTGCCTCTTGGGTGTTTCATCAAATAATTAGCCTATATACCAAATATCAAGTCTCTATCAAAATTTAAAGCAGGTGTTTCTTATTTGTTCGGGAAATCGAATATTTTGGTGTGCGGCACTCCCTAAAGTATCAAATATTGAAAATCTGAAATTGCACACTTTCTTCCTTACGAACGGTTTACCCATACACCAAATTTAAAATCTCTATCTCATCTCAAAGCATTATTTTCTATCATTTCACTTTTTGAACGTTTTGGTGTGGGGCAACCTCTCTATAGAACATTTTCGAAAAATTCGATTTTTCCAGGGGTTTTTATCGAAAGATCGACCTTTGTACCAAATTGCAAGTCTCTACCTATTCAGGAAGTGCCTAAAAAGCGTGACAGACAGACGGACAGACAGACATACACATGAAATAGAATTCTAAAGACTACATGAAAAAAAATATTCCCATTGCGGAAGTTTTACAAACTTTTCGAACGTTCAATATCAATTTTCAAATTAAACCAAAAGAAGAAAATGAAATATTTTCTGTCCGAGCCATTTTTATACAAACAAAACAGAGCTTTTGGTCTTTAATTTCAGAACTTGTTCGTAGTCGTTTCTTTATTTTCAATATAAATAATGTGGGCAGTAGCTAGCGTAAATCAATAATCACAGATGTGGCTGTAAACATTCATTCATCTTCAACAGAAACTTTATAAAACGAAGATAGGAACAAAATGAGCCTATGAAATGTTGTGGGGAATTGTGTTTGATTTTTTATCTTCTTTAAATGAAGGGATTTTATATGAATATTTCTTAAACACTCTTTTGTAGATTGCATCTTTTACGTTTAATTGCTTATTTGAATAGTATAGTAATTTGTTATAAAAACATGAAGTCCTGATTTGTTAAATACCGAGGGCTTGTGCGTAAAAGATTCAGCACTGTTTTTTACCGATTGTTAGTTTATATCAAATGCTTTTAGGGATACTAGCTAATAGGAAATAACAAATGATAAATAATTTGTTGAGACTTATTGAGTCTTAGTGGGAGATTAACTCTAAAGTTTAGAAACGCAGAAATTTATTTTATTTTAATGCAATAATTAAAACGTTTGGAGGTAAACAACATTTCCAAAAATTACTTTAATTTCAAAATATTCTAATTTAAACATTCAAAAACAATTTGCGTTGTGTTTGTTATCCTCCACACATTCTTTGAATTATTATTTACTTTGCTGCACCTAAAATATACCTGAAAAAAAATACAGTCGGTGCACTACTCTGGGCCAATGTCCACAATACAAATGTCCACAATACATATAACCACAATATAAACGATTATTGAAACTAT
Organism: Amaurobius ferox; assembly: GCA_951213105.1. Lineage (NCBI taxonomy): Eukaryota > Metazoa > Arthropoda > Arachnida > Araneae > Amaurobiidae > Amaurobius > Amaurobius ferox. Next base: position 141,501,367 of record OX578134.1, read on the forward strand.
TTGTATATCTTAAGTCAAGCTCACTGTACAAATTAAGTCACTGTACAAGGAAGTTGGCAGAAAAAAACTTCATAAAGTAGTCAAGATGCCCAACTTGTGCATCCGTGCATTAACCAAACTTAGTTCATTTCGGTCACATTTAGCTTCTTAAATTCGGAAGAACATTTTGGAGGAACATGCAGGAGCATTCTTAAAACATTACATAAAACTCTCCTTCAGAGTATCTTTCAAAATATGTCTTCCATTTTATGGGCCGCCATATTGGTTTTCTGCCGGAGGTCTACTTTTTCCCGGCTGTACATAAGGATGCCTTGCGTCTAGTTTGAGGGCCGAAGAAGAAAATATGTCTGCTACTTTTCTGTGAGAATGAACTTTGTTTAAGTGATTCATGACTTTTACCATCACTTGCGGCGATCGCTTTCGGTAACATTACTTCGTATTATTTTTCGTTATTATCCGTTGTGGTGTATCCGTATTTCGTGTATCCGTTGGGTTAACACATTGTGCGCAATTGTCCTTCTTTCTTACGATATGATTTGAATTATTCCTAGACTAAGTGACGTTGACTTTGACTGGTACATTGATGACATAAAATTGTCAAACCTCGGCGACACCGAGACTGGTGATATTGTTTCTAATTTTGCACTTTCATTGCTCTGTGCTTTACATTGCTACTTTTATAGCGTAGAATTGACATGGTATTTTATCAACACATGCTGATTTACATATATTGCTGAATCACATATCTTTGAAAAAATATATAGTTACTATTCATTAAAAACATACTATTTAACTAGCTTTAAAATTGCGCTCCAATGTGTGTATTACAAAATGTATGAACGATAAAAGTGGGGAATAGAAAAAACGTTATATTTTCATATATTAAGATGGAAATAAAGGACTAAACTTTAAATTGTATTTTAGATATTTTACTATAATAAGGTATAAAAGATAAAATAACTAATCATAATAGAAAAAAATATAAAAATATATGTTTAAAAAATGACGAAATAATTTTAAATTGAGCAGTTTTCTCTATCACAGCATTTCAAAATCCATGATTTCGAATAAATAAATATATTATCCATTTACTTTATATTTTTACTTTAGCTCATGTTTACCTTTAAATCTGTTGAATTTCAGTAAATTTCCCGGAAAATGATTTCACAAGAACAGCTTTCAAACTTTGTAGAACATCAAATGAATAAATAAACAAATAAATCTGTTTGAACCTACAAGTATTTCTATTAAAATATTTACTGAATTCCTTACTTAGAGCAAGCATGTTAGAAAGTGCTTTCATTGACGGCATTCTTTCATCTTAACTGCATTCTGTTGACAGAAGGGAACACACTTCGCAAATTTTCCCTAAGTAAAATATTTTACAATTTGATTCTCATTGTCTTGAATTTTCCAATGTATGAAAAGAATGTAACAACTCGGAATCATTAAATGTGTTGAATGTGAATGACAGTCTAATTTTGGGTTTCCTTTCTACACTTCTGTTTAAGAAATGATGATAAGAGTGTCACGTGTAAATATAAGTCATCGAACTAACAAAACGCTCTCTAAAATTAGTAAGAATAATTCAGTTACAACATTTATTAAAACTTAATAATAATTATTGATGGTTATAAGATTATGCTACTTTATTTGTATGAATCATTGAGCTTTTACTGATATAACTGAATATATCTAACTATATTTAACATTAATGAAAATCTCTATATACTAATTGCCAAGTGTCCATCTGTCTGTACGTCTGTCTGTCATGCTTTTTTGAGGCACTTCCCGAATAGATAAAGACTTGCAATTTGGTACATGGGTCGATCTTTCAATAAAACCCCCTGGAAAATCGAATTTTTCGAAAACGTTCTTTAGAGGGGGTGCTCCACACCAAAACGTTCGAAAATTATAGGAAATTATACGAAAGTGAAATTATAGGAAAGCATGCTTTGCCATAAGATATAGACATCAAATTTGATGTATGGGTAAATCGTTCGAATGGAAGAAAGTCTGCAATTTCAGATTTCCAATATTTTCTACTTAAGTGAGTGCCGCAAACCAAAATGTTCGATTTACCGAATAAATGAGAAAATGCTCTTTTAAAATTTGATAGAGGCTTTAAAATTAGGTATATGAACTAATCATTTGATGGAAACACCCAAGACGAATATAGTTTTTCAAAAACGTTCGTTTAAGGGGGTGATCCAGAAAAAACATTCGAAAGGTGAATTGTTCAGAAAACATGCTTCAGGATGTGATAGGGATTTGAAATTTGGTGTACAGGAAGAAAGTTTGGAAAGAAGAAAGTGCATAATTTCATTTTCCAATATTTTCGACTTTAGGGTGTGTCGCACACAAAAATGTTCGATTTGCGGAATGAAGTATAAACACCCCTTTTAGAACGTGGAACGTGATAGAGGCTTGATATTTCGTATATGGGCGAATCATTTGATAGAGAACCCAAGAAGAATGAAGTTTTACAAAAATGCATATTTAGGGGGGTGCTCCAGAGAAAAACGTCCGAAAGGTGAAATGACGAAAAACTATGCTTTGGGATAGGATAGGGACTTCAAATTTGGTGTACGGGTAGATAGTTCGAAAGAAAAAGTGTGTGCGATTTCAGTTTTTCAATATTTTATAATTTAGTGGGTACCGCAAACCCAAATGTTCGATTTTCCTAATTAAAATTTGATAGAGACCAGATCAAATATCATTATACGAATTTTAAGATTTTGCATGGTAAAATATATTTTCATTCTGATGTTCATTTTTTATATTACTTTCTCTGAAATGTGTTTGGTATTAGTACCTTAAAATTCCTGTGTGATTATGCTGTGAATGATGCTTTTAGAACATTGTTTAATAATGAGGTTCACTAATTATGAGTTTAATTAAGAGATTGTTTAAGTATGATATTATTTAATAATGAGTTTAATTATACATACAGATAACCCTCTTGTTATTTGTATGTATATAACTATCGATTTAAACGCATTTATTTCTGTTCAGTAATTGTAGCTAATTCTTTGTAAAGTAATATTCTCGCACGCACTCGAGGAATGGCGACCGTTAATTCTGGATCACCGGATTTTCGCTGGCGGAGGCAGAAGTCTTCGTGAAGTGCACGTGCCTGGGAAGAGGTGTCCGTTGGAAAGCGAACCTAAAGAAGAATTTGAATGAGACTGATTTTGGATTGGAAGAAAGGTGAAGGTGTGAACCTTTCGTGGTTTTTGGTTGGCCGGACTCTGAATCCGCCCGAGAGACTTAAAATGGAGATGTAGAGAATTTTCGGGGCGCAGTCTCTCCTCTTGAACATCTGTCGAACCCACGTTCGGCTCGGGCTCAACACAATGTTGAAGTTGCCGTAGCTGTGGGTTGAGGGAATGTAGCCACTGAGACCTGCCACCTGCCGTTGATGGAGCCCTCGTCGACCGTTTCGAGCCGCCGTTTGGATGTTAGAGAATGACCTCATGTTTCTTGATGTGCACCGGGTCCTGATGAAGCCAATAATAATACCGGACCCTTGGTGAACCTAATCCGGAACCCTGCCGGAAACTGTGGCTCTGCCGTTCCTGTTGGAATGGGGAAACGTTTGCCCCGAGGGATCTGCCGGTGGAAGTCTGTGCTTCCTCAACCATGAGTCTTTCAAGAATTTTGTGAGGTAAGTCTTGGTTATTTAGACGTACCGTTGGGCAGTCGACTGAACTTGAGCATTGATCCCAGGAATTCTTCGCCCATGATTCCAACTGGCTTCATTTCGTTATATACATCTATTAAAATCTGCATCTATTTATTACTCATAAAGAATTATCTCATCTAATGAAATTTAAATTAATTTAATAATTCTTTAATTGAAGTTATCGTCGAACCCTCGCGTGCAGTGTTTCCTTGAGTTGACCATATCATACCGCCTAAAGTGTTATTATGAACATTTATAAGATATTTTATAATTTAAATGAATATTTAATTCCCGCTAAGAGCCGATGATTTTTGACATCTGAGCGGTCCAGTGGAAGTTGAAGTTGTATTTGTGATACTCCATACAATTTGGTCTTAAAATAAATAATGGAATTAAACTTAAATCCGCTGTGGTTATTTAAGAGTTTTGTTTTCTTGCATTTGAGTAAATATGTTTTCAGCTGCTGATGAAGACCTTCAGGGTAAGGGTTTATTTTGGAATTTGTTTGCAGGTCATCAGATAGGTTTCACCCACTGACGGGAGGCGTGTTTCGAACCTGGGTATGTGAAATTGCGAGAAAGTTAGATTTTCTCGGTCGGCCGTGTCGCGACAGTACTATTGGGAAAGGGATGTTTTCACGGAAATTTTCGATTTCAGGATTTTGATGTCAATATATGTTTTAAAATCTCTTGAACACCTTTTGACTATTTTTGCTGTGATGTCCGATTGTCTGATATCTGTAGTCGATTGCTTCTGCACACGATAGCAGCCACAGATACTAATGTATTTTCATGAAACTTTATATCATGTTTTGTTATAAAAAATCTAGAACTGGATAGAATTATTTTACAATTTGAGCGAAATTTAATATTTTTAACATGGCAGCTTAGGACAAAATTTGATATAATAGTGCATAAAAAGATTATTTGTAGCTCAATGAATACGATATTTACTAGTTTCAATCATTATTGGGAAAAATAGACGCGATACAGATGTTTTTATTCGTAAGGTCATTAGCTCTCCTTGCGGGATGAAGAGGGGAAAGCTAACTCCACGGGGGTACATTGTCAATCGAAATATTATTTCAAGCCCTTTAATGTAAAGGGTAATACGCTAGTTGTAATAACCTACAATACAGATTTTTTTTAAATTTTCTTGTGAAATTTGAAAAAAAAAATTCTGATATGAGAAAGCCGAGTTGAACCATCTCAAGTTAATTTTATTGGATCATTTTTATTTAAATTTCTCTGTTTTGTATCACAGAGAAAATAAATAAATAAATAAATATGACATTTATTTTTTTTTCCTACATGCATATGTGGATTTTAACAATCGCAGGATATTCTTAAAGAGCAGAAATCCTCTCAACATGCTCTGAAAGAATTTATAATATTTTGCATTATTATACAGAAGCAAGTAATATGATTTTTTCCAAAGCTATTTCTCAATATTGCGTTGCCATTTTATACCATACAAACGCTCTTCAAATATATAACAAAAAGTGTTTTTCACAGACAACATGTTTTCCACATGGATGCAAATTCGTATATCGTTTCGTAAATACGGTATATTTCATAACACTTGGAATATAGAGTAACTATAAAAGCTATTCTTACGAAAGAAAATTTTATTCTAGCGTTTTGTGATTTTATTCTTACAAAATTACCATACAGCGGTTTGTAAGTGTGGAGATGCATGATGTCTGCTGATTTGGAAGGCTTTTTCGGTTTTATGCGTTGCATTAAGGTTCAGTGTATATAATTTTATATTTAATAGCTAAAATTTGAACGTGTACAAGGTCAAAATATTGTAAAACTACTGCTGAAAGGCATATAAGTATCAATTTTTAATGCATATATGATAACATGACATTCCATTTTAAATTGCATCGCTTTTACTGTCTAGCTACCTTTTCTAAATTTGAGATAAAATATATTTTATTATCATCAGCTTTAACGAATATTGATCTATATATATAAAAGAAGTTTTTCAAAATATAACTGCCTTGCAAAAATTAACGAATAAACATATTTTTAAGATTAGTATTTAACCCTGATTCTAGAACATAAATTATCAATTTTTTTAAGGATAAATTACATTATTGATCTACGTAATGTTGTTGATAATTCTGAAAGTATATCGATGCTTGGCTATACAAAGGAGAAAAAAATACTAAAATAAACAAAAAATACCTCTGCCCAATTTCTAGACTTTGTAACAAATTTGGTTTGAATTATGACATATTCATTTACATTTTATTTTGAATCTTCCGAAATGCATCGTAAGTAATGCGCATACATTTTGCTAATTCATAATCAGAATATAATTATTATTTTTATTATAAGAAACCAATATAAATAAAAATCTGATGTGGGCAGCACATGACTTTCCCTGTAGACTTATGTTCACGTTCTCTTTATTTTAATTACATTTAATTCACTTTTAATTCAATTTTCGTTCTCATTTGATAACCGGACTTCTTTTCAAAGGTGGCGTAGAGAAAATACGAAAAAACTAAAATATCTCGAGAACGGCTAGTCCTAGTGTAATGGGGTTGGTCTTATTCTTTTTTTCGTTAAAAATTACGTATTAAATAAGCATTTCATGGATATATTTGAACATACGTAGTTTTTATTTTAGATTTTGGCAATTTTGGCGGGCCATTTAGCAAAAAAATGCAGGTTATTTTTTTCCGAATCATACCAAAATATAATCAGCACCCTGGTGTCCCATAACTGACTTATCTACAAAATTTCGTGGAATTCGGTAGTTTTTCAGCTGGAGTGGATACAAGCTTTTGAAGGCCATTTCGCAAAAAAAAATGCGGATTCTTTTATCCCGAATCGTACCCAAAACTAATCAGCACCAGACTTGCCCACAAGTGACTTACCTACCAAATTTTATGAAATTCGGTCAATTACTTTTTTAGTTAGAGTGGATACAATATCTGCACAGACAGACAGACAAACACACAGACAGACAGACACACACACAGACGTCACGCTAAAAATAGTTTTTTCGTATTCTAGACGTCTCGAAATGTGTAGATCCGTTGAAAACTCGACTTGCGATTTTCGACATGATTCCAATACTTTCCCTATACATTACCAGATATTGCAAGGGGAAGTAAAAATACACCAATAGAAAACACACTAATATGAAAACAAAATGGTTTTATACCCACATCGAGTTCGTCACTGATGTGGTAAATAAAGTACTTGAAACTACCTTTGATTAAATATGATAAAATATATACACTTGAAACACTACATTTAAAAGAGCATTATATAAAAACTTAGAAGATATGAATAGTACTTGAAATGTGCGATTATTCATTATGATACAAATGTGTCTGATTATTGTAGTATATTAATGTTCGATGCAATAATTTCATATATTTCGAATTAGGCGAAGTATACCATAAATTGAACGAACTGAATGTACAAGGGTGGGAGTTAGGAATACATAAAAACTTAAGCAGAGTTTAAACTTAAACTTTTCTATTACTGTTAAAGTAACTTGATGAAGCCTCACCGTCTGAAACATGCATATAGTTATTGATACATTTTGATAGCATTTTCTCTTTTGTTTTTGATAGATAATGAGCTTAAACGAAACAAAAATTATCAGCAAATGCCTCAAATATTTTTGGTATTTGAATATAATTGTTCGAAACTGCATTGTTAAAGACAAAGAATGAGGCTGTCATTACATAGCTTAGACTCATTAAAGTAATTGAATGGAAGTGACAGCCATTTCAAAAATCCTCGTTAATAATTTGTATTTCTAAATGATGATGGAGATTGTTTATGAAAGGTTTTAAATCACCATAAAATAAAAGCAGTATAAACAAAGGTATTAAATAAGGCATACAGAAATTTAGAGAAATGTGTCTAATATTTGAATTACTACAGAAGTTAAAGTTAATTATTTATGGTATTAAAATATTTTAGTTTTAAAATATTTTAAACATAGGTTTATAGATATTTTGCGTATAACCTTTCTCATCACATATACTACTTATGCAGTTATGTGTATAATTACAGAAATTAGGGCTAATATACTGATGCATGTAGAATGTTTTGACTTTATAATATTTTTGAAAGTCTCCTTAAGAACTGGGTTCTCTCAAAATGTTAATTGTGTATGATTTGAAAAAATAAAACCTGCTAATTTCCAGAATGGCATGAAATATCGACAGCATTTCAAATAAAATACTACATAATCTTAAATGCATTAATTGAAGACTTGTTGCTCATATACTATATGATAGCAAAATGAATTTGACCAACCACTTTACTTTAGAGAATAAATCGTGCTTGAAATAGTTTACTTCATTATTTCAGAGTTAACAAGCTGGCGATGCTTTAAAATGCCCGATGTCGGCAGTTGTTCATGAAAATTTTAAAAATCTGGAAATCCATTATAATTTAAAATGATTACCTATTTTATAAGGCATTGCAATAAAATTTACAATCAAGATATTCTTTCTGATTGTTCCTTATTTTTACATTTTATTTTTAAAACCCAATTTAGCATTATTATTTGTTATTTTTACTTTTTGAAAATCAAAATATATACATCTGTATTACTTTATAAATAAATAAATCTATTTTTAACACGTGTATTATAATTCCAGAAGACATGTTTTATATTCCCGCAAAACATTTTCTACGCTTCAATTGTTTCATCCTACTTCATACTTCAAAATGCAATTTAAATTCTGCATTTTATTCAGTTCTGTTTATCATTTGAAATGCGTCCTATTTAGCGCGCATAATCATTTTTGAAATGCGCTTACAAATATGCCGGAATTCTATTGGTTTTCGATAACATATTCCTCCTTAGAAGGCGTGAATAATTCGTGGTGTTTTATATTACACCGTGAGGGAACACAAAACCGTTTTTCTTGCTGCATTCTTGCATTTTACGCGGGTGAATCCAAGGAAAATGTAATAAAATGTTTTTACAGAAGGTCCTCCAGATGGAAGAAGCTGAATAATAACAATTTTAGAAACTTGATGCGCGCATAATGCTCTAAAAGAAACGTTTGTAAACTTACTTTTTTATTCCAAAAGCAATTCTGCAGAGCTTTTTTTATTTCTTTTTTTTTCTATCTGATTTTGTTACACGATTATTAAAAGTAAACTTTATTCTAGCAGAGCATTACGTATTTCGAAATACATTTAAATGCAAATTAAATACATTCCTGTAAAATAATGGTGCAAGTTATAAAAATGATTCCTTAAATGCATTTCAATTGAGCATTATTGAAAATCTATCCACCAATCATTCTTTTCCTTTAAGAGTCTACAAATTATTTAGATGTATTCAACTGAACAAGGTGACGTCATTTATTAATTATGGAAAATTATATTTTTTTCTATGGCAGTGTCTTTAACTCGTTAAGCGTTGAGCCTACTTTTCTTTCCATTAACATCGCTATATTCCGGCTAGTCTTTTAGATCCTACTAAATACCTCAGTTCTAAATGCTTACATTTTATTTAAAAATATAACCAAAGAGAACACATGTATCACAGAATTTCGAAAGAAATTAGTCGTCATTATTTCAAATTGTCGGGATGAAGATATTTCCAGTAGAAATATTGCAAATGAACCTCAAATATCTGGTCACAAATTACAACAAAAACTGAAGGATCATCAAAAGTTCGAAGATATTGCAGAAAATCCGATGTGGGCAGCACATGACTTTCCTTATATAATGCAATGTATGTACTACTGTTACAGTAAAAACGAAATAGGTTATTCTTAGAGTAGATACTTATGTTTTTTCCATGATATTGAATTTTCGTCAAATAGTAGTTATTTTCATTGATTCAGCTTCATTTTTATCCATTTGGCGAGATTTTCTTTGATTCAGCAAGTTATAAAAAAAATCGCCAATGGCGACATTTCGCCAAATTCGTCGCCAAAGTCTCGCCAAGCGTTAAGGACGGAGAAATAATTTATTCCTATAGCAGATAAATGACTATTGGCGTTCAAATATAAAAGTATTACTCAAAGTATCTTTTTAATGAATGGAACGAGCTAGATCCACGAAAATGATGTCACCAAATTTATGGCATGATATTACATATGAAAAGTGAACATGTTTCTCAATAGGAAATATTTTTTTTTTATTTTATATAAGTTTTTGATAATTTCTTTAAGAAATGTGCAATATCTCGAAAACGGTTCATGCTAGCGTTCTAAAATTTATGTCAATCGTTTTCTATTGAAAGAGTACATAAGAAATGTCTATTTGTGTAATTTTATTAGAGGTTTTGATTTTTTGATGATTTTTTCCAAATTGCACTCGAAAATTTAGGGGGTTCTGAACATTCGAATGCGTATAAAAACATAAGGCTTCCAGTATTCATGGATTTAAATTTGTGCACCAAATTTCGTTCAAATTGGTCCATTTTTACTTTCCTTATATACATAATGTATAAGGAATGTATTGTGACGGGGTCGAAAATTCGAAATCGAGTTTTCGACGGAAGAGCACGTTTCAAGCATCCCTGATCACGAATCAAACATTTTTGAAGTGATGTCTGTGTGTGTGTATGTGTGTGTGTGTGTGTGTGTGTGTGTGAATGTGTGTGTGTGTGTGTGTGTGTGTGTCAGTGAGTCTGTGGAGACGATAACTGACGAACGAATGGACCGATTCGAATCAAATCTTGTACAAAAATCACAATCCGTAAACACTGGAAGCCTATTGTTTTTATTCGCAATCGAATGTTCAGAACCCCCCTAAATTTTCGAATGAAATTTTGAAAAAATCGTTAAAAAATCAAAACCACTAATAAAGTTACGCAAATAGACATTTCTTATGTAATTTTTATTAGAAAACGATTGACATAAATTTTAGAACGCTAACATGAACCGTTCTCGAGATATTGTACATTTTTCAAAAAAATTATCAAAAAGTCATATAAAATAAAAAAAAATATTTCCTATTGAGAAACATGTTCACTTTTCACATGTAATACCATACGATAAATTGAGTGACATCATTCTCGTGGATCTAGCTCGTTCCATTCATAAAAAAAGATACTTTGAATAATACTTTTGTATTTGAACGCCAATAGTCATTTATCTGCTGTAAGAATAACTTATTTCTTAGTGCATAACGCTTGGCGAGATTTTGGCGACGAATTTGGCGGAATGTCGCCAACTTGGCGACTTTTTGAAATGTTGCCAAATTAACGAAAATCTCGCCAAATGGATAAATATGACGCTAAATCAATGAAAATGACGACTAATTGTTGAAAACTCAATATCTTGGAAAGAATATTAGTATCTACTATAAGAAAAAATCTATTTTTTTACTGTAAAAGTATAAAATTCATTACATTCTATAAGGAAAGTCATGTGTTGCCCACATCACATTTTTTTGTAAGTTATCGTCTCCACAAACTCACTGACACACGCACACACACACATACACACACACACAGAGTGAGAGAGAGAGACATCACCTCAAAAATGTTCGATTCGGGATCAGGAATGCTTAAAACGTACTCTTCTGTCGAAAACTCGAATTCGAATTTTCGACCCCGTAACCATACTTTCCTTATACATTATTGTATGTAAATAAAGTAAAATTGCTACGAAAATAATGCAGAACGATTCGAAAGAAATATTGCCAGAAATTTGACAAAACACGTAACAGCATTTTGTGAAACTTACAGAGGATAACCATATATGTGTATAGAGTGTTTCAAAAATACCCATTAAAATAATTTTTCTGGTAAGAAGTAATATTTAAGTACATTTTTTATAATCTTCAAACTATTTAAGTTTCAATATAAGAATATAATTTTTTCAATTATATATCGTCAGCCAACGGTGACTGACGCGACCTGAATAGAAAGTATATTGTCACTCACCAGTGAGTGACGCGGCACTTAACGTATTAAGCAATAAGTATACCCATTTTATAAAAGCAACATTATACTATCACAAAATAAAAATTAGATTGAAAATGAAAGTATTTGATTTTTACTTATATGCATAATGTATAAAGAAAGTTTTGTGAAGGGGTCGAAAATTCGAATTCGAGTTTTCGACGGGAGAGCACGTTTCAAGCACTCCAGATTACGAATCGACCATTTTTGAGGTGATGTCTGTGTGTGTGTCAGTGAGTCTGTCGAGACGATATCTCACGAACGAATGGAGCGATTCGAATGAAATTTGGTACAAAAATCCCAATCCATGAATACTGGAAGCCTATAGTTTTAAAACACAATTGAATCTGCAGAACCCCCCTAAATTTTCGAGTGAAGTTTTGAAAAAATCATCAAAAAATCTAAACATTTAATAAAGTTACACAAATAGACATTTCTTATGTAATTTTTCCTTAGAAAACGATTGGCATATTCTTTAGAACGCTAGCATGAACCGTTCTTGAAATATTGTGCATTTTTTAAATAAATTTATCAAAAAATCCCATAAATAAAAAAAAATATTAACTGTTGAAAAACATGCTTACTTTTCATATGTAATATCATGGGATCAATTTGGTGACATCGTTCTTATAGATATAACTCGTTTGATTCATGAGAAAAGGTACTTGGAGTAAGACTTTTGTATTTGAACGCCAATAATCATTTCATAACTTATTTCTCCGTTCATAAAACTTGGCAAGATTTTGGCGACGAATTTAACGGAATATCGCCAACTTAGCGACATTTTTAAATGTTGCAAATTAACAAAAATCTCGCCAAATAAATAAAAATGACACTAAATCAATGAAAATGATGACTAATTGACGAAAATTCAATATCTTGGAAAGAATATAAGTATCTACTTTAACAAATACGTTTTTTTAACTGTAAAAGTGGTAAATTCATTGCAGTATATAAGGAAAGTCATGTGTTGCCCACATCAGATTTTTTACCTTGGTTTTAGAGAGTTAAAAGTTCGGACACGAATGGGTTTCGCTTTTTTCAGAAAACTCTCCATAAGTACGATATATGTGATTGAACTCAAGATATTTTGTCGTTAAATGATATTCTCTTTACTCGGAAATCGTTGTGTTTTCTAATAGAAAACAGCTGTCTTCTCTGAAATTTTCTTTTTCAGTAGAGATATATCGAATAAATGTTTAACATTTTGATTAAAAGCTTTTTAAACAATGGTGCTTTTTAATCTAATAAGCATATATTCCCAATGAAAAAGGTTGCTTTTAAAGAAAAATATTTAAAATTTTTCTAGCCAATGTTATGATATAATATTAAATAATATATATCTAGAACCATTTAATTAAATTCCATTGTTCTATTTTCGAAAAGTACACCATAAAAATGTTAAAGCGGTAAATGAAACATTTTTCCTAAATATTTCAATTTCTGTAGCAAAAAGAAATATATTTATCAGAGAATATCTCTTGAAGTATTTCAGGCATTTATCCGTCGGTAGCAAAACTTTTATTATTTTATTTTTTTATTGTAACTACTATGTTGCCTTATTCCACCTAGCGTTAAATTGAATTTTATACGAGATTTTTTTTGTATTGCATAACATTCTACAAACACCCTGCAAATTGGCTGTTTTATCCCAATTCGGTATTCTGCAGAAGTATAGATAAAGTTTAACGGCCTGAGAATATAATATTAAAAAATCCCAAGAGTACTCCCTGTTAAGCCACCTGTACATACTTTAACCAGTTTTAAAATTGATTTACCGATGTGCTTAGATATAAACAAAAATGTTTTCTGTATCATTTAATATGATGTACATTTTTGACAAAATATACAAGATAAAAATTTTATGATTATAAGTTTATTGAGTTATGCTAAAATGCGCTCTGTTGTAAAAAATATATGCACCCATAAGAAATTGAGCTACCGCCACGAAACTCAGCGTGTATGTATCGTTTGATGATATGCAAATGATTAGAATTTGGGAGCAAAAAGAAAAGAGTTTCATTAAGAAATTGTGATATTTTAATAAGTGGTAAGTCTTCTCCTGGCAACCATACAAGCCGATACTCGGTGCTCCATAGAGTAAATTAAATTTATCATATCCCTTTTCGGAAGATTCTGCCACAGATGTTGCAACTAGTCAGCTATTTCATCGATATTTTGGAAATTGTCATTACATCATATCTCAGACGTGTTTTCTTTGTGATAGATCTTAGGACCTGGTTGGCCAAGGGAAGGTATAAAATCCTCAAAGACATCATTAAAACAGTCGTATAGAATGTTGTCGAGCGTTATCTTGTTGGATGAAACCTGGGGGGGGGGCTTGACAAAATAAGCAGAACAATCGGCTACAGAATATCGTCGACGTAAAAGTGAATCGGCTGTGTCACTATATGACTCCCCAGATTGTCACACAACATGTGTGACGATTGTATATTGCTCAACAACAAATGCGTAACCGGAACGCTCTCTACTCCTCATCCACAAATGTTTGCAGCGGTCATCAGCACCGAGAGAGAAGACAACATGCATCCAATCGGACATTGGCTGACCGAGCTCGGCAGCAATCCAGATTACTCTGCCTATGTTAAGGGGTTAGTGATAGGTGTCTTAATGGACGTCGACATCTAATCCTACCTTCTGCCAGTCGTCTTCGGATAGTACCTCTTAATACAGGATGGAAAATGCCTTTCAATGGCTGATAGCAACGCCATTGGAGTGGACATGGTTCCTGTCCTGAATGCACGATCCTCTCAAACAGTTGATTATCTGGAGCATAATGAACATGTTCAACGATTACATGTGAGTTTTCTGATCCACTATTGCTAACACCGAGCAACTTCTATATCTCTACGTCCAAAATGACGATTTATATGTATATTGTACCAACAAGTTTCCCTATGATGTGACCTCTCTCTAAAACCGATAATGTTTATAGTATTGCAACTTGCATTATCATAGCGGAAAAACCAGTTCCAATTGCTGGTGAAAAACAACATCGTTCGTTTTAAGGGCTGCAGGGTGGCTTGTTCTTACGCGCGTTGCATGAGCTCTAGAACATCGTTGGCGCTGCCAGTTTGATCATTTACATAACTGTTAAAACGTCATTTGCATATCCAGTTTCGCAGATGAAGCTCAATTTTTTATGGGTGCATATATTTTTTGCACAAAGTGTATTATACATATTGATCTGTTATCAGTTTTATATTTTTGTATTTTGTTCACATTTTCTATGCTTTGGCAACTATGCTTGGTCAACTATATTTAGTCAGCAATAAATCTTAACTAGATCAGCTCTTTTCCCTGATATTGATATAATACTAAGAGTAGCCATTGCCTTAAGGCAGCAATGCATTTTATTTGATTCCGTAACATTTATTTTCGGTCTTGTTCTACTTTCTGTGTTTGAAATCGAGTTGATATACAATACAATATAATTATAATAAATAATATAAATAATAATGATAAATTATTTAAATAATTAAATAATATAAATAATAATTCATACATACACGGTTAAATAAAGAATAAGGTAGTATTTGGAATTAAATCATTTTTTTTTTATATATATAGAAAGGCAATTGTGAAATAAAAATTGTCAGTCGCCCTAAAAATCGCATTTACGATCTGAAAATAAAACATATTTTTAATTATGGATACTAAAACTATTCAATAAAGCAATCTTTGTGATTTGAACAGCGTTGTCAGCATATAATTTATGTTGTATAATGTATATTCGAAATATTGCACTACCTATCGGAAGTAGTGAAACTTAATCACAATCGTTCAGATAATCGGTTCGCCTTTCAAACCAAGCGTTCTTCAATGGGCATATACAAAAAATACTACTTTTGTACACCAGGAGCGTACTTTTTTTCAACATCTACCAAAATTTACTGCAATATATCATTTTATGTGAACATGTGTCATTTCAATATATCTCATGTAAAACGAAATATGGAAGCATGTCTGTAAGTGCGCGGCGTGGCGGATAATGTAAGCAATGCACAAAATTTGGTACAGTACCTGGAACAATTTTGAATCAGTTATTGATTAATGTTGACGTGTAATTTTAGGCAAAATTCACACAAATTAGATAATTAATAATGTAAAATTCTATATCAGATTTTACATTTATACATTATCGGAAAGACCAAAAACGTTTTTTCCAATGAGCATTTATTACAATCAGTAAAGTAATATTCTTATTTTTCACAATTTCACAAAGAATTGATAAACGTTTCACTGAGCATGTAATACGTTTAAAATTCCCACATCAGCTATATTTACCCCAATCTGTTCTCACAAACTGATCTGGAACAGAATGTATTATTTAACCCTCTATGGATATCCGAGTGATGTTTTTTCCTTCAACTTATGATTTTGATAATTAAAATAAAAATGCAAGTTATTAACAATTTTCGTTTCGAACACTCACATCGATGAAGTAAACGAAACCAAAGTTTTTCTCTCTAACATCCGTGTCTTCCCTAATATCCTCCAAACGGATGTTCAAGACGTCACACTTGCAACAAAAGAGGGTTATTTAAAGTCTATGCGCAATGGAATATTAATTTATTTCTATAAATGATTTTTAAAAACAAATAACAGTATCAAAAACGTATGCATCTATGTTTTTAAAACTATTGCCCTCCTCCAATTTAACGAAGGCATTTTACTGATTTGACCATATATATATTTATAAATATACTATAGCTTCTTCAACCATTTCCTCAACCAATAAAACTGAATGGGATGCAGAATTCCTGGGCATATATTAAACAATCGATACAATGCAGGGGCTTTACTAATTTCGTCATATCTTAGGTTACAATCGTACTTAGCTTTAAAAACTTTAATTCAAGAAACAAACGCGTAGTGCCTGAACAGAGATCATGGTGGTTGTGGCGGCAAAAAAGTTTGTATACCCTTTTTAGTGTATATTACACACAAACAGCGCCCCCAAATGGTTACCTTACACCTTTCTGGTAGGTCGGACGGTCTGGGTTTCAACAACAACACAAACAGTGCCCATAAACGTATCAATGTATGCGTATCCGAATTGTATACAAGGATTCCATGTACTCGTGTGTAGCCAGTAATGATCTATTTATTTGCTTGAGCCAACGAAGACAACGTAGCAATTGATGAAGTCATGTTTAAGCGGATTAGAACATGCTGCGATTGAGCAGTGACCGTACCTAAATTGCATACATAGATTGCAAGCGCTTGAGTAGCGAGACATTTGTAGTAGTAGATGGATTCTACAAGAAATCTATTGCATAGAAATAGCCCTTTAACAAAGAGACTGGGCTATTTGTGGAGTGCGGATGTTTAAAAATATGTTCCCATAGCGTGTTTTTCTCTTCTTTAAATGGTATGTTTTCTTGATGCAGATAGGTAATTTAATTGGCCTTTCATTGATGCAAATAAGAAATTTTATTTTGAAATTAGTCTTTTCTCTTAATTTATTACATATCTGTGTTTATACTGGTTTGATTGTAATAACTTTAGTTTCTGAAACCTGCTGCTTCCTTTAGTTGTAACTTATTTGTTATTTCACTTCATCAACTGTGCTATTTTCCAAAAACAGTTGTTTTTTTCTAATTTTTTGATAGTTACTACTATATATCGTATCCGTGTATCTTTACTAATTTTAGCCTTCCGAGAAATTTTTTAGCAATATCTTCTATTTGTTTCACTGTTTCATACCCCATTGACTTTACAGTTAATCATAATTTAGAATAGACAACTCTTATCATTCTGGCCATTTTCCTGCTGACATAAAATATCCAGCATTTGATGTGGTCTGACTTAATTTTCTTGACGATAAAATCTAAATTAGGCCCTTACTAACTTTACCTAAATAAGTTGTTTGTGTTTAATCAACAGTTTTATGTTATTATTATTGAAGTATTTTAGATCCCAAAATAATACATACATACATACAATACATACATACATGCACACCCACCCACACACCCACACACACACACACCCACACATACATACATACATACATACATATACATACATTTATACATTTATATATATATATATATATATATATATATACATTTATATATATATATATATACATTTATATATATATATATATATATATATATATATATACATTAATATATATATATATATACATTTATATATATATATATATATATATATATACATTTATATATATATATACATTTATATATATATATATGTATATATATATATATACATACATTTATATATATATATATATATATATATATATATATACATTAATATATATATATATACATTTATATATATATATATATATATATATATACATTTATATATATATATATACATTTATATATATATATATATATATATATATATATATATATATACATTTATATATATATATACATTTATATATATATATATATATATATATATATATATATATATATATATATATATATATATATATATATATATATATATATATAAAATACCACAATCCAAAGTATAATATAAAAGGTGAAATGAGTATAGGCGCGATTTGCAGCTCTTAACATTACATTTGGGTTAGGGATAACAGATGTGGAAATACTGAAAAAGGAATATTTTATAGCCACTTTCAGCAACAAAAAATTTGATGGTTTACATTTTAACAATATACTTAAAAAGTATAATTATCTTTTACCTATGAAGAATACTAAACTTTTTTTGACTTATCGTTACGAAAAAACGAACGGACGTAAAATTTTCAATTACAACAATCTTGCTAAAAATCTGGATAAATTTAAAGAATTGGATTGCCGATGTGGAAGTGAGCAACTCTGTAATTTGGACCATGAACATATTGTTACAGGTGACATAACACTGGCTACTCATAAGGATCTACGGGAATATTTACATTTGGGTACCAAATTTCGATCTCAAGTATTCAGTAATGTTGAGCAAAAATTTACAAAAGAAATTGAAGTATTCATATACAAAATGGCCATTAAATACAGTTTACCTTTGTCCACATTCAATGAATGGAAATATCACGTAGTAAACGATTTTAAAATTACATATAAACGCCAAGATTTTTGTATATCCCATTGCACATTAGACAAGCAGTTGCTAATGGAATTTCAAAATAGATTTGTTATTACGTACATGGACAAGGTTACAAATAATTATGCATTTACTTGCAAACCATATTACATAGCTCTTTTAAGAAAATGTTATGAAGATGATAATACTTACAAGAAAATAACGAGTAACATTGAAGTAAATAAGAACAGAATTATAGCATTATACAAGCGCATAGGTCATGAGATTGAATTTGTTCGATTCCCTTATTTGGTACTTATACCTAAGTTACATAAACAGCCAGTGAAATTCAGACCGGTCACGGTTGGTTGTGGTTCATATTTGACAAAGGCAAATGCAATATTAGCTAATATATTAATACCAGTAATGAAGAAGATAAAATCATGTGATTCTGTAATGATCAATAATGGATATGACGTAATAACACGTTTGAAACAAACTCCGGACAAGTTATACTTTAAGAGTTTCGATTTTAAAGATTTATTCAACTGCATCCATTTAAAGGATCTTTATGATATTTTAAAGGATACATATAATAGAAATACTCAACTTTTATCCTACGACTATGATAAGTTTAAATTTTTGATAAAATTGGTCTTGTTTGAGAACATTTTGTTCAATGGCACTGATTTCTTTAAACAAATCAAAGGAATACCTATGGGTGGTGGCTGTTCGTCGCTACTGGCGGATTTATATTTATACAGTTATGAAAACGGTACACATAATCTCAATGAGATTATGTATTTCCCTTTCGTGGATGACATCTTGATCGGCCATCTTGATAAAGATTTTCAATTTGACTTTACTTTTTACCCCAGTAACCTTGAACTTATTGAAACTGTAGAAAATAATGGTGAAGTGGTATTTTTGGATATCTCAATATATAGAAATCCTCAAGATCATCTATGTTACAGAATGTATGATAAACGTAAAAGTTTCAACTGTAATATTAATTACATCACTCCTTGGAGTAGTAATATGAGTATTGGCGTAATGAGAAATTTGATTGTTAATCATTTTGTAAGATATGGTAAATTAAATTCTACCAATGAACAGCGAAATATATGTGAAAGACATTTGATAAAGGAAGCATTAAAGAACGGTTTTCCTATAGGTTTTCTAAAAATTTATTACTTAGCATTTTGTAAAAAACAGCGTAATGATGATGTAATTTATGCTAATTTCCAAGACTTGTTGACAATTGACTATTTGGAATCTTTTCCTTCACTGTAACTTTGTGCTTTTAATTCTTATATGTGTATGGACTCTGGATCCCCTTTTCCATTAGGGAAATCCTATGATTCTTATATAGTTTCTCTTTTGATTTTATGGATTTGATATTCCCTTAGGATTCTGTTTTTCCTGTACGCACGGATTGGAGCTGCTTCGGGCGATTGGTTGTTTCTGGGAGTGTTTCCCGGGAATAAAAGCACGCTTTAACCAGGTATAGGGGTCACAATCCCCCTAGACATTACTGATACCCCGTTTGCACTCCTTTATTTGTTTCTATTGTTCCTTGTGTTTCATAATATTCCTTGTACATTTCCTAGATCTTTCTTTTGTAATATATATATATATATATATATATATATATACATTTATATATATATATATATATATATATATATACATTTATATATATATATATATATATATATATATATATATATATATATATATATATATATATACATTTATATATATACATTTATATATATATATATATATATATATATATATATATATATATATATATATATATATATATATATATATATATATATATATATATATATATATATATATAAATAAATATGTATAATAGAATGAAAGTTAAAAAATTCCTGAAATCACACGAATAAGGCGCTATGCTGCACTACAATGTGGATTTTAATATCATACCAGAAAAGTATAAAAATGAAAGAAAGCAATATATCAAAGAATGGCTGGGGGGGGTTGTGACCCCCACTCCCCGGTTCAGCCAGCTTTGCGTCTAGACAACACTCCCGGAAGCCGATACATTGCACAAATATGAATACCGAAGTATCAAAAACATTTTTAAAGAGGGTTTTAAAAAAGGATTTTAAAAAGGAGGTTACAAAACATTAAAGTGTGGAGTACCCAGAAGACTCGTATTTTAAAAACTGTACTATAAGTTTAACTCTCACAAAACTAAAGGCATTAAGAAACAAACATATAGATTTTAATTGCCAAAGTAGATACTGTACCATAACCCATGTACCATAAGTATGGTACTGTACCATAATTATGGTATAACCGTAACTGATAGCTATCACATATATTTTTTACACAGGTTATGAATGAGTACACTCTTATATACAATAGATAATAACAAGCAGATGTATTGATGCTGGATTCGTCTTGGTGAATAGTACATCTGGGTTATGGTACAGTATCTACTTTGGCAATCAAAATCTATATGCTTGTTTCTTATTGCCTTTAGTTTTGTGAGAGTTAAACTTATAGTACAGTTTTTAAAATACGAGTCTTCTGGGTACTCCACATTTTCATGTTTTGTAACCTCCTTTTTAAAATCCTTTTTTAAAATCCTCTTTAAAAAATTTGTTGATACTTCGGTATTCATATTTGTGCAATGTATCGGCTTCCGGGAGTGTTGTCTAGACGCAAAGCTGGCTTAACTGGGGAGTGGGGGTCACAACCCCCCCCAGCCATTCTTTGATATATTGCTTTCTTTCATTTTTATACTTTTCTGGTATGATATATATATATATATATACATTTATATATATATATATATATATATATATATATATATATATATATATATATATATATATATATATATATATATATATATATATATATACATTTATATATATATATACATTTATATATATATATACATTTATATATATATATATACATTTATACATATATATATACATTTATATATATATATATATATATATATATATATATATATATATATATATATATATATATATATATATATATATATATATATATATATATATATAGATGTATATATATATATACATTTATATTGTCAAAAACATTAGAAAAATCAAAAAATCGGAAAATAAGATGCATTAACATTAATGTTTTGAATTTTATTTTCGCAAAAAATGAAACTTTTGTCAGTATTGAAACTACGTTTTGTGGGCCCTTATAATGGTGTATAGTGGCATTCTCGATTATCCAGTTTTCCTATGAATTCTTGTTTAGTAGGAATTTTCATCTATGATTCATATTCATATTCATTTCTGCATGTTTGGGAAGTTGTATTCTGAATTGCTTGTCCAGTCTTCAGCTTAGACTCACTTAACGGGTTTGGGAGTATTTCCGTGAACGTTCGTACTGCCTCCCTGGTAGAATTTCGACTTGTTCATTCCGGTGCTTCTAGATTAAGTTGTTGAGGTTGATCGTGTATACACGTGGTAGAAGAGGAATGATTCATGCCGCATGGTAATACAATTTTCTTAATGTATCATTTTTTCATTTTTTGATGTCTGTAGTCTGAGTTTAAGCATTTATAGTAATGTACTATTGCTTAATCTGAAACAGGCATTTGTTTGGGTTAATTAGAATTAAATACTCAGACCTGAAGAGGAATTTAATTCTGATTAATCATCGAATTTGGGAAGGTTCTGTTCTTTTCTCTTATCGGCATTATGGCCGTGAATTTGCTTCTATGGTGATGTTAATATTACTTGAATTGTATTTTTATTTTTTTTTATTTTTACTTAATTCTTATTATTACATTTCAAATATATATATATATATATATATATATATATACATTAGAAAAATGAATTAATAACTAATACTAAGTAATTAATGGCAAAATATTAAAACAATAAAATAACAAAAAAAGTTAAAACACGGTCACCAAAAAAAGATATGAACAACACTAGGCTTATTTTGGAGATTAATTTAGATAGATACCTTGTCAGGGACAGGGTGTCGCAAAACTGACTGGGCTATATAAAAAATAAATAAAAAATAAATGGACAGAGATAGAAATGCATCATTTGCTGCAATGCGCTTGGGAGAACAGTACATTTTCAGTCAGACAGACTTTCGAAATCAGTTACAAACTTCGGCTACAGATGGCGCTGCAGGCGATCTGCGAGAGATATGGGGAAACGAAGTCCGTAAGATCGCCATTCTGTAAGTCGCATTTATCCTGTCAGTGCGTGCTGTTTACAGATTGCAAGTTAGCTGTGAAAAATGATTTATTCCTTGGAACAGCGAATATTTCTTCTGTTGGATATTCACCGCCTGAATCACAGTGTCGTTGAAACAAGACGAAATTTTCGGAGGAAGTGGAATATGACCAAAGGACCGAAAAAATAAAGGCTCTGTTTGAAAAATTTCAACGGACTGGGGACATGAAGGATGACCGTGCTGGAAAGTTAAGACGTTCGACAGTCGCAGAGGCAAATACAAAACTTGTCCAAAAGGTGATCCAACAACGGCCCTGGGTTTCCGTTCGCCATGTTGCAGTTCAGGCAGAAATATGACGAATGTCCACGCAGCGTCTCATGCGCCACAGATTACACCTGTTTCCATACAAGATTCAGCCTCGGCAATCCCTCAGTGCTGATGCTATGAATGCGCGAGAAGCTTTCGCGAACGACATGCTGCAAAAGCTTGATGTCGACGATATCCATGTGGGAAACATTTAGTTTACCGACGAAGTTTATTTTTACTTCGACGGTTTCGTTAATAAACACAACTGACACATATGGGGAACAGAAAATCCCCATGTTGCCGTCCCATCGTCCATGCATCCGGCAAAAGTAATGGTCTGGGTCGTCATTTCCTCCAAAGGACTCATTGACCCATTGTTCCGATTCCAAACAATTGCTGCAGCACGCTATCTTAACATTCTGCGTGAATTTGTAGCGGTACACAATACTCTGAAGGGCTTTAAGAACACCTCGTAGTTCATGCAAAACGGTGTCCGGCCACATCGAACGGTCGAAGTGTTTACCTTCTTCAACGAACTTTCGATGACCATATGATTGCTTTGGGATATCGCACGCATACGGGAAGAGGCATGGATTGGGCTCCCTATTCGCGAGATTTGACCCCCTGTGACTTCTTTCTGTGGATACACTTGAAAGATCAGATATACCGCCACAATCCACAAACAACTGCATAACTGGAACAGTACATCTCTGCTGCATGTGAAGCCATTCCAGATGAGACATTTGCAATGGTGTCTGATAATTTTGTTCTGAGACTACGCCAAATTGTTGCTGTGCATGGTGGATACGTGGAAGATATCGTATTTTAATTTTTACAGACTGCAGCGCCACCCATTTCCGAACTTTGTAACTAATTTCGAAAGTCTACCTGACTGAAAATGTACTGTTGTTGTCCCAAGCACATTGCAGCAAACGGTGCATTTCTATCTCTGCCCGTTTAGTTTTAATTTATTTTTCAAATAGGCCGAACATTTTTGGGACACCCTGTATAAGCATCCAACCTAAATTAACCCAACCACATGCTTGTTTCGAATATGGCAATAGTTCATTATTATAAATATTATAGACCAGACTACAAGCAGAGAAGATAAAATTTGAAACGTTATTACCATAATTATTAAATCTATTATTAGCATGAATCATGTGGCAGGACTCCTGAATTCACTTGCAAAGCAGGTGAACAGTGGAGACCGAATTGCAGAGTTGAGTAGTATCCAAGAGAAGGAGAAGAAAACAAACCATCTCATATATATATATATACATATATATATATATATATATATATATGAGATATAACCGATTTTCATTGTGCTGGAATACCATCAGTTGAATCGCAACCCGACGGAAACAAGGTGTAGCTTTCAACATAAATATCAAATATCGAAAGATCCGGATCGGAAAAAATTCAATATTTGTTCACAAAATGTGAAAGAACAGGAAGCGTTGAAGCTGATTTGATTATATATGCCTATCAGCGCCATCTGTTGGAACATTTTTCAACTAATTTTTGAAATCACAGTGTGTAAATTTTTCTGATTGTCCAATAAATATACACTTTATTATCCTTTTATCTGTCGCCGTTTCCGAGATATTTATTTTTAAAGTTCTTTAGTCATATCTGTGACACCATATATATATATATATATATATATATATATGGTGTCATATATATATATATATATATATATATATATATCCTTAATTTCCTTGGCCCTCAAGTATATTGTCTTTGCTATCTTTGAATTAGATAGAATTTTAGATATTGATCACATCACAAAGTCTATAATTGAGTCAACTGTAGTGTTCAGAACTGAAATGTAACTGTGACTGAATTGGATGAATGTACAATGCTTTTGCAAATCAAAATATGGTTGCCAGATTTCAAATACGGTTCACCAAATATATGATAACATTATTATATTTTGTATTAATTTCATTATTAAGATGTACAAATAATATTTACGATTGAATAATTGCTCAATGCCAATAACTAAGGACACTTCAGCTCTTTTCCCATATAATGATATATTACTGAAAGTGTCCATAGCCTCAGGGTAGCAAAAAGTTTTCTTTGCTTCTGCGGTGTTTTTCTTGTCTGTCTTGTTCTACTTTCTGCGTTTTCAATCACGACCTCAGATAAAAGAAGACGAATAGTTGAGAAGGATATTGGGTATATAGAAGAATATAGATGCGTTGTCAAAACCTAATGATAACTATACAGAGGAAGAGGAACTTAGATGTAAAAATGGAGAGGTAGTAAAAATCATATTTTATTGTCAGACATTTTCACAGTATGTTATTAAAGACTTACAAGGCAGCAACAGTGCTACGTTTCTAAATATTAATTTGTTTTATAGATCCGTTTAATAATTTTAGCATTTAAAAACAAGCACCAGACGGAAAAGCACGTTAATAGATAAGAAATATATTACAACCCTATAGAAACTGCATTTAAAGAAACGTACAACACAACATTTATAGTGTCAAATGACTTCGCAGGCAAGAAACATACATTTTCTTCAGGACAAACAAGAAACACAATATTTACTCGCAAGAGCAAGCACGACAACTGATGATGAACAAACGTAATTGGAGCAGAGAAAATGTGCTCAAAGGCGTGAATAGAAAGAAAAAGACATAATCATGAAAGCAGGAACTATGGGGAAGTGGATTCTCTGGCGAATGCTTCCTTCATAGTAAATTTGAACATAATATCACAATTTAAATATTCTCAGAATAGGTAACAAAATCGTAAAAAGTGCCTGGAGATGAAGAGCTTGCCTGCTATTTAAACTTCAGGCTACACATTCTAATAATATAAAATGTATTAAGCAGAAGGATCTGCCAACCGTGAGGTGGTAGTTATTTATTTTTCACAATTAACATAATAATACTTTAGGATTGTCAGTTTAGAATGAGGCATAAAAAAGTCATTATAATTCTTATAAAAATAATTATTTATTATATATAAATCTTGATTATTAATATTATATTCAATTTAAATCATTACTACTATAAAATTTATAAGATCGCTCTCAATAAATTAAATTAATTATATCACTTATTATATCTATTCAAATAATACGTATATAACACAAATAAAATGCATACTATATTTACACACCTTCATATTCTATTCTTAATATTTTGTGATATATATTTGTTTCAATCAATCGACAATATCTACTTTATACACTTATATATTTCAGATCCTAGCATTAATTATATTTTCATTACCATTATACAATTTGAATATTTATTTCCATTTCAAATTCTATAGAATATAGAGCAAGAAAAAAAATCATCCTACATATACCAATACTTGAGCAAAATTCATCAATTCACTGGTCAAAGTTAGCTTAGAATTATTTATTTTAGTGCTATAAGATGGGGGATATAAGTTCTCGGAAGTTAATTTCAACTGTTACCAATTTCATTTTTGAAGTCGAGTCTATGCATGAATCTCTGAATGCTATGTTACTTGTCGAACATTTTCTGAACGTCAAACAATTATTCAATTATGCATCCATTTATTGGTTTAGGCCGTTCATGTCATCACTAACTTGTGAAGAATACGTATATCGAATTGTTCGAATCTCATACCTGAATCTTCCATGTCCATCATCTCAAAATAAAACAGCATCCCATTTAGAGTATGAATGTTTTGTATTTTACTGGTGAAAGGCACAAATGCCATTCAGCATTTTATACGCTCTCAGGTATTTATACACTACAACTCATCTAGTAGTATCAAAAACCTATTGAAGACACAATCAAAATTAAAAGTGTTCCATGGCAATTCAATTCGCCGAAATCCATCTGGCAGTTCTAAAGAAAATGCATACATTTGATGACGCAGTTCCATGTCAATTAACGTTGTTGAATAATCTGTCAATACAAAAACCAAAAACGTAAAAAATGTTGGACTTCAGAATAGCTGTAATTAAAATGAAATTTGTACTGCCAATTATGTGACTATTTCTCGTCACAAACTACAACAAAGTAACTATTTCTCTTCACTCATTTTCACATCTTTGCTTATAACTGAAGGCAAACTGGGCTATTCAGAGACGCTAAGAAAGTGTTGTTGTTGAGATCCAGACCGTGCGACCTACCAGAAAGGTGTAAGGTAACTGTTTGGATAGTCTGAAGGTGCCTCTTAATTTACACCGGAACCCAGTGAGGGAGGCATCCACAGGGATCGGCGCTAAGAAAGTGTTGAAGTGTTGAAAACCCAGACCACACGACAGACCCGAAGGTTTGTCTTACTTGAGTGCGCATCATGCTCATACTGAATTCTTGCATCTCAAAAATGCAGGGATCTTGAAAATTCAGGAACCCGCCGAAGCAGTCTAATCAATAAATGACTATAAATCCAGTAATGTCCTTGCATTGCCTAAAACACCTAAAACTCTCCAAGTCTACTTACCTCGAAATCATATCGTGCTCGCTACTAACCAAATAAATATCCTATCACGTGATGTTTTCTATCAATATATGCTCAATAACACAAAGTTGCCGAGCAATGCTAGCAGATTTCACACCACCTTTCGCATTACACTTCCCCTTTCATTTAGCCGAAACGCAAAAAAGCAGGTCGCCAAATTGACGCCTAATCGTTTTTTGAAACGAAGTAATGAGATTAATCAAGAGTCTTCAGTCACCTTCCCTTGCAATTCTATAATATGAATGTCACCATTTCCTGTTAAAGTAAAAATTAAATTGATTAAGTCACCATATGGATTCATAGGTACGGTTCCAACTTGGGAGGTCTCTGGCCATTTGACAATTTAGAGTGTCACAAATGTCGCTGGAAGTGCCCTAATTACATAAATTCGTGATTGGGAAAGGAAGTCGCTTTCTTTATCCCTTCAGCTGAGATACTGAGAAGCATTGACAGATGTTCAGTGAACATAGGTGGCATGTCTTGACTAAAGTCGAGTACCGCTGATGTTCATCGTTGAATGGGAAGACTCTCTGAGAAATAGTTGCTTTTCTCCAAGGCTCGAAAATGCATTCTTAAATGCGAGGCTTAAATAAATAGCAAAGATTCCTTAAAATGCAAAAGGGAACATATGTCTGATAATCGATGTTATCACGACAGGATTAAGTAGTAGGACACACAGAATGAATGGTAAAATAACAATGAGGAGAGCGAATGTCCAACAAAGGTTTCAACGGCTGTTGCTGGATGTTCACTCTGTATTTTCCGTTTATACATCGTGTCCTTCTACTTATTCCTTCCTCCATGGTTTTTTACCTCTTATTTTCTTCTCTCGCCGTTGGCAACCCTCTATCTCTGCTCTAGTTACGCTTGCTGTTTTAACATCACTTGCTGATCAGCAAGTTGAATACACTTTGTGCAAATGATAAGGAAAACTTCAGCAACGTATGTAAACACAAACAGAAAAATAATGCCGCATACAGTTGTTTCGAAGATACGTTGGATTCCTTTTGTAAATAATAGAGAACCAAGAAACCCAAAGTCAAAAAGATGAAAAGGGCAAACATTTTGGACCATTTTATCATTTAGACTATTGGTTTGTTATTTCTAGTATTGGCTAAGGAGATCCAGCTTATACTCGAAGCAGTTGCATGTTCTATTATTTTCTATTTGCACTTAAATACATTGCTAAAATTGTTCTTATCAGTTTCTGATTTTGCTCTGACAAGTGGAGGTTGCATTTAATCTTTGCCCTGATGCAGAGAAGGTTTCATGCCATCATTCGAATTCCGTTTACACTATCAATTTTATGTCGTATATTGCTTCAAACGAAGTTTTTATAATTTTATTAGCTTTTTGAAGTAGCTTGTACGTATAGAAATATATGCCAAACCAATATCATAAAATACATACACTTCATCTGATTTAATGCGAATATTCTCAAAGCATTACATTGATAAGAAAAAAATATATATATATTTAATATAGAAAGTTCCATTATATTGAAATATGTCTATGACAGTTTGTTGATAGTGCGTAGTTCAAAAGTTGGCAAATGCACTTTAAGTATATTAAACCGATAAATGAATCACTACTAAGCATCACAATTTGGGCAGATATAGAAAATTTATATTCTTAAGTGAATATTCCTTGAAATGTTTCAGGCTTTTATTCTGCGATTGTCTTCCCATTTATTTTATTATTTTACTTTTAAAGATACCGAACAGTTCTGCTTTACCTAGCGGTAAATTGAATTTGACGCGAGATTTTTCTGTTTTGAATAGAATTGTCTAAATATTTAGTACACAAAACATTTGGTATTGTTTTTTCTTAGTCACTTCCATACTTCCTGTAGACCTAACAAACGTTTTGTGACATTTTCAAAATGCAGTATTTGAGTTTTTCCATGTATGGTAACTCAAATATTAATTCACAAATTTTGAAAGCATAGATATAAAACCATTGTTCATTTGTAAGTATATAAAACCATCTTCTAAAACATTAAAATTATAAAACTATCGATTGTCATGTATATAATATAACTAATATACATAATATAACATGTAACTAATATAATAATATTAAGGGTGTAAAATAATTCATAATATTATATTTAATATATATTGAAACATATCAAATCTCAATTTTTACTTTTCGTTAAAAAAGCTCATATAAAGCTTTTTTAAACGTATTTTTCGTACTTCCTTGGTAGAGAGCTGGTATAAGAACATTAGGTAACAATTGCTTGAAAGGCGTTACAATCCTTCATCATCAGATCAAAAGCAATCCGTACTGATAAAAGTATCAAATACAATTAAACAGGAGTAAAATATGATGGTAGTATACGTAGTTGAAAAACAGAGCTAACTGGCTAACTGTATACAAAAGCTACAATAGCATAAATAAAAATCTTATGTGGGCAGCACATGACTTTCCTTGATTAATGCAATGAATTTACTACTTTTACAGTAAAAAAAAAAGCTTATTTTTATAGTAGTTATTTATATTATTTTCAAGATATTGAATTTTCATTCAATTTCTTGGAATTTTCAAAAAATTGAATGAGTCGTCATTTTCCATGTCGTCATCACAAAATGAGTCGTTATTGATTTAGCGTCATTTTTATCCATTTGGCGAGTTTTTCGTTAATTTAGCAACATTTAAAAAAGTCGCCAAGTTGGCGACATTTCACAAATTCGTCGCCAAAATATCGCCAAACGGTATGGACGAAGAAATAAGTTATTCTTACAGCAGATAAATGAGTATTGGCGTTCAAATGCAAAAGTATTACTCAAAGCATATTTTTTTATGAATGGAACGAGCTAGATCCACGAGAATGATGCCACATAATTTATCGCATGGTATTACATACGAAAAGTGAACATGTTTCTCAATAGGAAATATTTTTTTTATTTTATATGACTTTTGCATTTTTTTTTTTTTAAATGTGCAACGTCGCGAGAACGGTTCATGTTAGCGTTCTAAAATTTATGACAATCGTTTTCTAATGAAAAATTACATAAGATATATCTATTTGCGTAACTCTATTAGATGTTTTAATTTTATGAGGATTTTTTCAAAATTTGACTCGAAAATTTAGGGGGGTTCTGAACATTCGATTGCGTAAAAAATAATAGGCTTCCAGTGTTTACGGACTTTGAATTTTGTACCAAATTTCGTTGGAATCAGTCCATTCGTTCGTCAGTTATCGTCTCCACAGACTCACTGACACACACACACGCACACATACTTTCACACACACACACACACACACACAAACATCACTTCAAAAATGTTTGATTCGTGATCCAGGATGCTTGAAACGTGCTCTCCCGTCGAAAACTGGAATTCGAATTTTCGACCCCGTCACAATACTTTCCTTATACATTATGTATATAAGGAAAGTAAAAATAAGTGAACAAGTTGGTCCGAGAGCTATATCAGGGACGCTCATAAAATTATGCGGGCCTTTCACATTTAACTTCCTATCGTTGTGAATTTTCCATGAATTATCCTCCCTCAAAAAGATGAGATAATGAGGAAGGCTTATTTGAGTGGTACTTGTTGTCTCTATGAGAGTATCTGGCTAAATGAGCTAACTTTATCAAAAACATTCGTTCATTACTTTAAAATTATTGGTCAACATAAAGACGAAAAAAACACACATCCAACAAAAATAAAGCAACTAAATAAAGAAAATAATACTTCGAAAACACGTATGTTTTGAAAGCAAAACTTCCTACACAAAATCAACTAAATGTAAATATTATTAAAATTACTTTATTACGGTAATTTCAATATACTTTTCAGAGAATAAGAAAATAACAAAAATCAATTAAGCAACATAGCTATAAAAGAATATAAAATAGAAGCTATAAAAGATAACTTCATCAACTAAAATAACATATCTTTCGATACAACTTCTATCAAAATGCCTGTAAATTAGACTGTATTTATTAATCGTAACAAAATGGTGAATGTAACTGGTTTTGAAAGCTGTATAATTTAATTTTATCAAATGGAATTTTTAAAATTAGACCAAATTATTTTAGAAATATCAATGAATGGAACTGTACAAAATCAATTATGTCAAGAAAAACAAGAAAGATCAATCTTGCATAAAGCATTGAATATGAAACACTTTCCAACTGAAATGCAAAATGCAATACATTCAGAGGTGACATATTTTTAATTATCACAGAACTACGATAATTTATTTTACCTGAAAACTTAAAACTTCATCGAAAAAAAACTTTATTCAAATGAAGTCAACGAATTGTAATTCGTCTGGTTCTCTATGTAAAAGAAGTGAACATTTCATTCATACACTTTTATTACAAACTCCAAAGTTAAAAAATTTTGCGTGAAAAAAATTTCAGTAATTCTTATACAACTCATCTTTACAATCACTTGTTTACATTCTACATCCATTATAATTAGACTTTGTTGTAGACATAATCAATGTTTGATGATCATTTAAACTAAAAAATATTGCAATTGCGTTGGCGCACAAAATAGATGCACAAAAATTACGAAAAAATAAAGGTGTTTTAGGACGGATGCAATACAAAATAAAAATTTACAAGAACTTTAAAAATCACGATTTTTACTCTGGGAAAAAATATGGATGCCATATTTTATTTTGAAGTGGGTCACGTGATCTCTTCAAATTATATGAGTGTAATTATTTTTTAAAAAACTTCCGAACAAATTTTGCTGACTTTTTTTTATATATTTTATGAGATAATTTGAATATTTTCTAAAACTTTCGAAGCACTTTGTGAATTTTAAATTTGCTTAAAAATTGTTTGAAAAACTAGGTCCCATAGGGGTTCAATGTATTTCATTTTTTCAACCCGGGTGCAATCCAAAACGAATTGGGTGATATTATTCATTAACATTCCATATTTCTGTCCCACAGACCGTCTCAACAACACACTAAAATATATATATAAATTTCATTTTGATAAAGCCATTTTTACGGCACTTATCGTACGAACCGACAGATAGACAGAATAAATGAACAAAGTCATAAACTTTTCAAATATGTTGTAAAGTATTAAAAATAATAAAAATGAATATAAACGGTTTTGGAAGCTGTATGAACTATTTTCATAATCTAGGCAAAGTTGATAAAGTAAGCTTGTACATCTTCCGAAAGGGATCACGTATTCCATTTTATTATGTTCTTCTTTATTCTAACCTTATCCAGTGGAATTCTCTGGTATTTTTAGGTAGATCAGTAATATTATGACATAATTTTCATTTTAACACTATCTTAAAGATCAACGACTTTTTTTAAATTTCAAACGAAATACGTACTATTAATTGACGGACTTTTGAGAATGTTGAAAAATATATATGCTTTGTGTATTTTTAAGTTGTATTAAACTTTAAAATATCGGCATAGGAACATCGACGGACAATCCGATCTTCATAATTTAACAAGAGCTAATTTGCTTAGTAGACTTGATACTGATCCAAAACAAACAATAACGTTATGGGATAAACCATTCATTCATTATATATTTTAAGTCATCAATCGTAAAAATGTTCACTTTGTTGTTCAAATCGCTACAACAGTTTACTGTTCAGCGAATGTGTTTTGCAACGGAATGTCCAGTTTGTCACCAAATGCCTTCATTGCTACGGGTTTCATAAAGACGTTACATTCTCGAAAGTCGTGACGTCATAATAAAGTTTTTATGTTTTATTCGAAACGGGCATATAAAGAGTTATACCTTTTCAATAATGTACTGTGAGTTCCGGTGATTTATATCTTAATCTGCCGAATTAGAGTTTGTCAAATTTTATTTAACACGTTGAGCTCGGAGCTGTTCTTGCTCTGCCTAAAAGGAAAGTTCACTGTCAGTCCCCACGGACTGACGCCGCCCAAAAGAAAAGCTCACTGTCAGTACCCACGCTTAAAGTGTTAAAGGTTATTTTGTGTTTTAAATGTAGAATATTTTATTTTGTTTTGTTTGCTGTATATGAGGTGTCTCGAAAGCAACGCTATATTACGAAATTTGAAATGCAAACATATTTTTTACCTTATTACTGTGTGAAATTGTACAGTCTGATGCTGTCATAATAGTGACTAAAAGAATGAGTACGTTCTTATTTAGGGCGTATTATACCCGTGTAGAGGGGAACGACAACCACAGGTACGACTACAGCCGCAGGTACGACTACAGTGGATGATTGCGCGATTTAAAATTATGAATAGAAGAATGGGATTAATCCCTGCTTTAAATCCCAAGTAATGCCAAAAATTCATAACTCTGTGTCAATGCATAGTTATTGATCCTTTTATCTATATCATATTACTTCCAAACTATACTTCGAAACCGATATTGCGTTTATTTAGACATATTTTCATCAACGTTATTTTAGGAAAACATTTATTTTTCCAGGTAGGATCAAATGAGTCGCGGACTTATATTTCTTTGACAAATATTTATTTCGTGATTCCTCCAGCTATTCTGCCATTAGATGTAATATCTTAAGAACCCAACTCAATTGTATGATCCTCAAATAAAAGTGATGTATTGTTTCACTTCCTCTCCAGATTTATTTGTTAAATTTATGTTTTGATCCAGATAATTTGAAATGCGAGGCGCCATCAAATAGTCTTATCCCATATTATTTACACCCGTTTGTTTTATAATTATTATCAAAATGAAAAATAATACAATTCTTGTCCATTTTCATTTGAAAGTTATTCTTGAAATATTGTTACAGACGTGTACGAACTCTCACTGGAATGGTCTTTGAAAACCAGAGGGAGAAAACATCCGTACATCAACCTTTTCTCTAGTGTGAATCTAGGGTTGAGTGATGCTGAACACCGGAAGAGGGTTACAATATTTGACGATTTATCGCCAATTTGGCAGTTTTTCGAAGGTTCGAGAAACACCTCGAAATAACGAATATTCTACGAGACATGGTAGATCTCTATAAGTATCCATAGAGAGTCTATAAAAGGAGTCATCACTCAGTTGAAAAGCATTTGACGGGATACCCAGCTGCATTTAACTGTGATATTCGTCAATGTTTTGAGAATAGTAGTGGCTGTTTTGTGAAATGAAATACGTCGAAGTTTTGAGAATAGAAGGGACTGTTTTGTGAAATTAGTGGAGCATTTCAGTTATATTTTACTGTATACAGTTCCTGTTTACGCTGTTCTTGTAAATAAACGTGTAAATTATCCAGAAATTTGGAATTCTTGCATCCTGAACGTACACCCACGATTTCAAAGGATACGTCGTAATAATATTCTACTTTAAAGAATGCATTATTACGTTGTTAGTAAATTAATCAGACGGGGATTATATGCATTTTCTTGGTTCTTAATCTCATCTTGAATTATTATTTTATTAAATTATTACTTTATCACACTTGTACAGCTTTGTTTTCGTTATCATTTTTCTAAATAGAATATACTAAAACCATTGTTTACACCATGGATGTTGCGATTGTCTTCTCATACGAAGCAATTCTATGAAAATCTTAAATTGTGTGTTTTATTCATTCAAATTAAAAACAAATGTTATCTAGTTCTTATATTCGACACAAAGAATCTGCATAAACTATTTCAGTGATACTCGTATTCGTTCTTGACTTATCGTATCTATACAGAAACGGGCATGTATAGGTTTTTTTCAAACGTTTAAAATTTGTTTAGGATGTTTTAAAATGTGCTTCTCAGTTGAATTTCGAAAGTTGTAGATAAAGTAATATTTATTTTACGTAATAGAATGATAAAGTAACAACAAAACACTTAACAAAATTGGGAGTGACTGGGAGAAATGACTATTGTTAAGGATCATTGGTAGTGATGCTTTATGGTACGCATGGCATGCATTCATATGATATAAGAATTATATAGATACGAGTATACTCAGAATTGTTTATGGATTTAAAATGTACTTCTTGGTGAAAATTCGAAACTTGTATATTAAATTATTTTTATAATTTAATATTTATTCTACGTAATGTAATGATAAAGTAACGACAGAACACTTAACAAAATTGAGAGTGACTGCGAGAAATAAATTTTGTTAAAGATCATTGGTAGTGATAAAATGCTTTATGGTTCGCATAGCATACATTCATATGATATAAGAATTATATAGATATACTCCGAATTATTTATGGATATAAAATGTGCTTCTCGGTGAAAATTCGAAACTTGTAGGTAAAATAATATTTATTCTACGTAATAGAATGATAAAGTAACAACAGAACACATAACAAAATTGAGAGTGACTGATGGAAATAAATTTTGTTAAATGTCATTGGTAGTGATAAAATGTTTTATGGTACGCATAGCATTCATTCATATGATATATGAATTATATAGATATACTCCGAATTATCTACGGTAATACTATTTTCTTAATATTTCCTTTTATTTGTCGAATAGAAATTTCAGTGTTTTAATCACATTCGAAATCTTCAGATTTGTATTATTTCGACCGTATACATACATGCATCCTGACAATGTGAATGGAGCTTCATTATGGACCATGGATGATCGGATATGTTCCTAAGAAAATTTATTGAAATTTTTCCAGAGCATTTATGGTTGAATGCATAATTAAATGACAGGGATACAATGATTGTCATTGCCAATATAATGAGGATATTCTGAAGGAAAGTCATCTTTAAAATTTAAATACCTGGTGTGACGTATTGAAAATTGTTAGGATGTTTGTTGATAAGTTTAATTGTTCAAATCCGTATATAGGAGCGAGGAACAGATAATTATTGTTTATTATGTAAAGAATGAATTGTCAAATAGGATAAAATAATTTTGCAGGTTAGAAAACTCCTTGAGGTATTCAGACTCGGGTTTGAATTGTCCCATTTGAAAGTACTTTACCAGCCGATATAAATTTGCATTAGCAATGAAATAAATTAAACCATTTCAATTTTAATTGAAATCGTTTAATAAATTAAACCATTTCAATCGGAAATATTTAGAAAATTATCAAATAGTTTCATATACATAAATATGTAATATTTATTCGTACTTAAACCATCAATATTTTGTAGTATTACATATAAATCTATATATTCAAAACACAATTCAATTTTTAACACTTTACAACAAAGTTGAAAAGTGTTTATGACTTTGTTCATTCTGTCTGTCTGTCTGTCTGTCTGTCTGTCTGTCTGTCTGTCTGTCTGTCTGTCTGTCCGTTAGCACGATAACTGCCGTAAAAATGAGTTTATCAAAATGAAATTTTAGTATGTTGTTCAGACGGTCTGTAGGACCTATGGGAATATAAATAAATAATATCACCCAATTAGTTTTTTATTGAACCCGGGTTGAAAAAATGAAATACATTGAACCCTATGGGACCTAATTTTTCAAACATTTTTTAAGTAAATTTAAAATTCACGAATTGCTTCGAAATTTTTAGGAAATATTCACATTATCCCATAGAATATATAAAAAAAAATTCAGTAAAATATGTTAAGTAGTTTTGTAATTAAAAAAATTATTTAATATAGGGAAAAAAACAAATTCAATTACATTCTGACTTTGGGATATCTTCCAGAAAGAAAAGAGAGAGATATTATATAATAAATATCTCTCCATTTGTTTAAACGTTTTGCATATGGGAGTGGCTTCATACTTTAAAATAAATTTGGTAGATAACAATTTTTCACTTTTTTTAAATTTTATATAACTCTTCATGATAAATTTAATTGATGGCATTTTAAATGCACTTTCCTACGTCCTAGAGAGTTAAAATTTGGTACACAGCTTAAATTTGTTGAACATTTTATTCGACAAAAATTTGATGGATCTTTAAATATAGATCATACATTTTTTTTGAAATGGCCTGAAAATAATCCCCGTTCACTTCTATAAATCATTGGTGTAATATTGTTAAAAATTCTGATGTGGACAGCACATGTCTTTCTCTGCAGACTCATATTCGTTCTCTTTATTTATTCAATGATAACTTGAGTTTATCTGCACAACATAAGTATTTTAAATGACATTGAATTTACACGTTAAACTTAAATTTGGTTCTCATTTGATAGCTGGACTTATTGTCAAAGGTGGCGTAGCGAAAACGCGAAAAAACTAGAATATCTCAAGAACGGCTAGTCCTAGAGTAATGGGGTTAGTCTTATTCTTTTTGTTGTCAAAAATCACATATAAAATAGGAATTTAATTGATATAATTGAGCACACGTAGTCTTTTATTTTTATATATAACGATTTTTGCTGGCCATTTCACAAAAATAGCCCGTTCCTTTTTCCCGAATCGTAGTAGAATAACCTACAAATGATTTATATACAAAATTTTGTTAAATTTGGAATATAAATCACTTGTAGGTTATTGAAATATTATACTCCAAATTTTGTTAAATTTGGTTCATTAGTTTTTAGCTAGAGTGGATAAAGGCAATTTCTGCGGCCATTTCGCAAAGAAGGCAGATTCTTTTATTACGAATCGTACTATAATCTAATGAACATCAGGATTTCCCACAAAAAACATACCTACCAAATTGTATGAAATTCGGTCCATTAGTTTTTCAATTAGAGTGGATGTATTATCCACACAGACACACAGAAACATACACAGATACACCCTTACACACACAGACGTCTTCCTAAAAGTAGTTTTTTCGTGTTCTAGAAGTCCCAAAACGTGTAGATCCTTTGAAAATTCGAGTTCCGATCTTCGGCACGATTCCAATACTTTGAGTACATACACATACACATATATATTATCTGTGTATCCAAATTCCGTGCCTATGCAATTACAATAGTTGTGATTTTAAATGATCCCTAAACTTTTATTATTTCTTCAAGGAAGCCTAATTTTAACATATGCAGAATGCAAATATCTCAAGCGATTGTAAGATGAATTACATAAGAATTGCTGAATTTTTTTCACACAAAATTATTTAGCTCTGGAGTCTGGAATACAAGTTATATGAATGAAATATTCATTGATTTTGCATAAAGAATTAGATGATTTATATTTCGATACAGTTTTAAATATTTAAGTATAATAAATTACTGTAGTACTGTGATAATGTAAAAGATATTACCACTGAATGAATCACATTTTAGAAATTTTTAAATGAAATTACATTTCAGTTGGAAAGTGTTTCATAATCAATGCTTATGCATGATTGATCTTTCTTGTTTTAATTTAATTTCTGATAATCCATTGAACTGATTTTTAATATTTGTTATTTTGTTCTAAAGTGGATACTTTCCGGATGAATAGAGTGTCAGAATTCTTCCTCAAAACCACATATTTGTAAAAGGGGAGGCCAATACATTGATAGAATTATTTTATTGTTAAATCATGCCCATTCTAAAAGGTTTGTATCATTGAAAAATAATCGCTTAGTAATACAAAATACAAAGGATAGGAGCTCATTATGAGGAATTTACATTTCGTTACAAAATATCATTTTAGAAAAACTGCTTGCCTTTTCATAATGCTGCATTATATATAGTGAAAACACAAGCCGTTTTATATCATTAAATTCCTAATAATTCTACTATCTCACTACAAATTTTAAGTTGCATATTTTGACCTATGTTTCTTGACACACAACCGTATAAAAATATGCAGTCGTAACAAGAAATTAAATGCAGCTTAAAGAATATATACTCAGAATTATTTGTGGCAAAGTAAGGGAGTTTTAGGAACGCCAACTCTCAATTTCCAATAACATTCTACATGCTCTGTTTTTACTTCTTGTGCAGAACAGTTTCATATTTTAATAAGATATCCGAAGCCCTTCTTTATTCGAGATTCATCTGATTTAGTGCACAAGGGTAGATTTGGTGGTGTTCTCCACAGGAAGACTATTGGTTTTCGATAAAATTTCCTTGAGAGGAGTAGTAGTTCCAGAGAGTTTCATATTACTGAGCGCCAGATCGTGGAGCCGTTTTACCAAAAAACGTTCTCGGATATTGCTACGCAGTTGTATTCTTAGAAAATGATCTTCACGAATATAGTAATGATAAAAGAAACATGTCTTTCTTTATTCCGTGTGCAAGTGAAGACGATGCTTATCGAGCTATTCTTTAAGGATAAGAAATGATAAATAAGAATATACTGTGCAACGTTCACTGCTTCGAAGTTTTATTTTATATTCTGCGAAAAGATGCCGTGTCCTTTTAGTTTCATTTTACACCATTATTTGATGGCTGTTTTTTTTATTTCGTGAGATATTTTTCCGGAAAACCGTTAAAGAATGCGCTATGGTAGATATTTGTGGATATATTCATCCGAATTAAAGATGCACATTTGGAATTATATTTATTTATAACCAACTAGCATTCAGTCTGTCAAAGGCAGAGAAACTAACACCCTCAAGTTGAGTTGAAACGTTTTCAATAAGTTTTATTTTGCTTAATAATTTATAGCTCCTAACGTCTAAAAATATAGTCTCAATCAATGTTACCGCTGTTATGTACTATGCCTTCCTAGACGCTAAAAGTGAATAATTTTTCAGCCTTCTAGACTTGCTAGAAGACATTGAAGGGCTTTCCATCCCGGCCCTCTTCCATTTTACCACTCCAGGGGTGGGGACTTAAACTATTACTACTGTTAAATTATGCTCTGGATTTCAATGCTATAAGTTTACAAAGATTCAGCCTTCTAGAACAGTGAAAGGTGGACATCTGGAAGGTTGGAAAATATATTTTAAAAACCGTATTTTCTATTTCACGGTGTTCAAATATCCGGCTCTGTTAGGTTTTTAACGTTGATGATACTATAAGGGGCTAAAATTCGACCTTCTGCGTCACCGGGGAGGGGGGGCAGACAATATGGAAATATTTATTGACAAAAAAAAAAATTGTTCGTCTCAGTGGTTGGAAGTAAAATATTCGGATATAATTTTTGTGACTTGGTCGATTCTATACGTGTGCAAAATGCAAGGATATCCATTGAAAACGACAGCAAAATTTTAAGGCCGAATGAAGAATGTATTTTAAATAAATAACAACAAGATATTTTGAAGTACAACTTGTGCTTAAAAAACATAGTAAAAAACATGGCAGGAGTACTACGCAATTAAAGCAAAAAGTGAGAATGGCATACGGCAGGTAATACAAGCCAAAGTATGGAGAACACGATCTCCAAGACCTATGGCGATAAAGTTTAACAACATTAATACAAATATAATTAAAACAAGTAATAAAGTAAAAATTACTTAGGCTAAATATTAAGCAAGGCAATTTGATAAGGCAAACCAATCAAAAGAAAACCAGAAGGACATCTCATTAAAAGATATATATAATAACATAAATATATTAAGCAAATAACTTCGACAGAAATCACGATTTTTGAGAGAAACGAGAAATTATTTCACAATAACTTAAATTGCACTTGTCATAAAGTTAACTTTTGAGAAGCATTAAATTAACTTGCAATCTAAGACAGCCGAAAGGATCCTGACAACCAGATGCTAATTTTTCCAGGTATTCAAATAATTACAAGATATTTTTAGAAAAAAGCAGAAAAGTACTTTCAGAGGTAATTGCGCACTTTTATACTTTGTGAGGAATATCATAAAATAAATAATAATTTCTATTGGTATAAAATTTCTAGACAGACGTGATAGCATTAAATTACTGAAACCTTTAGAGCTTATGTTCAATAATAAGCAGTACTAAAAGTTCTATAAATAATGATTAGTAACAATTATGTTTATTGAATGGATATACTCTCTAATTGCTTTAAAATATTAAAAGAATAATGAGAAATTTTAAATTGAACAAATTGGCTTATGGTTATTTTATACCACTTTAGTTTTTATCCCTTTCGGCTTTCCTTATTTTAAATGCAGAAAGCAACAATTTAATTTAGGGGGGGGGGTTCTCTTGCGGAATAAAACTACAACGTAATCACGATTATATTGTTATCCATTCTAATTCTAATGACTTATTAGAAACGAAAAATTTTCACTCAATAAATTAATTTAATTCTCATCTGCAAAATTAGATTAAATCAGAAATTCTAGTGTGAGCAGTGCTCGACTTTCCCTACAGAATCAAATTCCTAATACATTAAATTGTGCTTAATTCCGCAAACTGGCATGGTTACTTACATGATTATGTATCCATTTGCAATTTTAATAAGCCTTCTTTTCTCTAGAAAACTTAATTCATTATAAAACTTCACCACATAATTAAAATTCCAAAATAATTTTATCTTAACGGTTCATTGGGAGTAAGAGGACTAGGAAGGGGGATCTTATACGATTTGCCCTCAAAGATTATGTGGAAAACGAGCATGTAATTAAAATATTTCAGAATATTAATATGTTATTTAAGATTTTGACGATTATTGGGGGCAATTTTGCAATAAAGGCTAGTTCTGTTTTTGCAATCGTACTAATTTAATCAACACCAGGGCGACCTACAAGTGACTCACCTACAAAATTTTAAGAAATTTTATCGAATATTTTTACTATAGCAAAACAGATCTTCAACTCTTCTAAATTTCGAAAATTTAATATATCGAGACTGGTTTATTATAGAGTAATGGAGTTAGTTTTATTCATTTTGTAGTTGAAAATTGCTTATAAAACAAGCATTTAATTACTACATTTCAGTATATTTAGTCTTATATTCCAGTTTTCGAAGTTTTTACCTTTTGTTTCGTTCTTCAAGGATTCAAAACAATGCGAAAGCGAATTTTTCAAGAGAAAGGAAATATGCAGCCAGCTAATCTATGATACTACTAAACGAGGTATGGCTCTCATGGAAGAATTCTACGGCCTGCATCCTACCAAAAAAGGCCAAAAGAAGGACCTTCACCTAGTGGTTAAGGACTACTGCAAACAAAAATTCCTGATGCAAATAAAAATATCATTATTAAAGCTCAATAGGACAGGTAATCTTTTAAACAATAAAGGACCTAAATGATAAATTCCCAATTCTCAATGACTTTTATGCTTTGTAATTTTCATACTAGGAACAAATGAAAAGAAGGTAGCAATTCCTCAAAACGGTATTTTTCGGTTGAAATTTTGCACAACTCACTTTCTAGTCATTCTTCACAACTTAAGAGGGTGTCCGGTGTCTTGCTCCAATTTAAAGTGCAATTACAATTTACCAGCAGCAAATTGAAATGGAAAATATCAAAGAAACAGATATACCGGGTACACAGGTGTAGTCTTAAGGCACAATAAGCTTCAAATCAAACATAAAGAATAATTTAAAAATAAATGTTTGCCTTGAGCCGTAATCA
Source organism: Amaurobius ferox (assembly GCA_951213105.1). Classification (NCBI taxonomy): domain Eukaryota; kingdom Metazoa; phylum Arthropoda; class Arachnida; order Araneae; family Amaurobiidae; genus Amaurobius; species Amaurobius ferox. The sequence continues at coordinate 141,544,266 of OX578134.1, forward strand.
AGCCCAATCTTAAAGCAAATAGCCCCAGGCAATTTATGGATTTCAGCAATATATATATTAATATAAATTATATATATTAATATAAATATATATTATAATAAACTATAATATAAATTATATATATTAATATAAATATATATTATAAAAAACTATAATATAAATTATATATATTAATATAAATATATATTATAATACATTATAATATGAATTATAATTTATATTAATATAAATTAGTATCTGAATGATATTAATATAATTAGCACCCAATATATATATAAATATAACCGGAGAAATTAATATAAATTAGTATCCAATATATATAAATGTAATAGGATAAATTAATATAAATTAGTATCCAATATATCTTAAAAAAAATTAATATCTGGTCGAGGTTATATAAAATTGTGTAATACAACAATTTAGATTTTTACTTCTTCATAACACTTGTTTGAAACCAAAACACACAAAAGTTTGAAAAATACTAGATCATTGAATATTAATGTATTTAAGTACAAATAAAGTAGTAATGCAGCATTCAGCTAACGTACAGCATAAGCAACATGTGCAGCATTGCAAATATTTTGCTTTTTTGTCTTCGTATTTGTTGATTCTCTAAAACTGACAAAGTTGATTCACAGCATCCTGAAAACAGCTGTATGCTGCGTAATTATTTTATTTGTACTTAAGTCCCTTACTAAACGTTTCCTTATCAACATATATATCATTTATATTCTTTCAACAGTATATATTCCAGACTTAATAAGTTTTGTGAACCCATTTCTTTATTCGAAATTCATTCTGATTTAGTACGCGAGGGCAGATTTGGTGGCGGTCTCCACAAAAAGATTATTGGTTTTCGATAGCACATTCCTTAAGAAAGAAACGAGTTTCAGAGTGATACATATTACACCGCACCAGATCGTGGGGTCATTTCTCCCAAAAACTTTCGCATATATTGATATTGAGATATATCTTTATAAAATAATTGTGAGGAATATAGTAATGATGAAAGAATCCTATTTTTTACCATGTGCAAGTAGAGAACTCTTAGGAAATGATTCGTAAAGTTGTAAAGAACGTGTAAAGATTACTGCGTATTATTAAGCTTCGGAGATATTGTTCTTTAATAATTTCACTTGTGTTTAAACCAACCATTGACATGATAAAACTAACTCACTTGAAAATCAAGTTCCAAAATTAGGATAAATTTTATTTTGTTCAAGATTGGCGCTTACGCTTACCGTCAACAATGCGCTTATCGTCAATAATGTGAAAACTGGCTCACCAAGATTCCGCCTCCAAGTTCATACTATAAGTGTGCACATATGCATCCATTTAGGTAACCGCATGGCTACTGAGAAGTTCTGGAAAGACATCATTAATCCCCATTTTGTTTATCCTGGAAATTTCTTTTAAAAAGCAGGCTCATTAGGTTTTGTCCTTTATAAGTCAGCAGAGATTTCCCCTTCTAAGTCATGGAAGGCATCAGGATGGTGGAGAAAGACTCCGAACTTTAAAAAAAAAGTCAAAAATACGAATCTCGAAAGTTCTGTTCTGTAAGCAATACTATAAGTGTGCAAGGAACAGGTTCTCTACGAAGTAGAGATCTCCTCTAAGTTCAAAATGTTCCGCAAACCTGTACAATTATCCAGATTCAACCGATTTAGTGACAAAGGTATATTTAGTGGTTTGCTTTATTTTATTGAATTTTTATAATATTTTCTTCGAGGAAAGAGCGATATCATGTAAAACTTTCGCCTTACAGTGTCCCAGATCGTACGGACGTTTTCCCAGAAACATTGTCGGACATGGTGGTGGAATAAAATTCTGAGAAAATGCTCTTCGAGAATACAGTAATGATAGAAGACTCATTTAACTTTTTATGCCTTATGTCAGTAGAAATGAGCCTTACTAAGTTATTCAATAGGGTTAAGGAACAAGATATGTGTAAAAAGAAATTCGCAATATTTACGGTTTCTAAGCTTTATATTTTGAAGATATGCTCTTTAATTTTATTTGTTTTATTTTCTGTTGATAAAACACCTAGAAATATAGCGCGTAAAATATTCTTCTTCTCCAACAGCACATTTGCTAAGTTCAAATATGTTCCGCAAACCCGTACATTATTCCAGATTCTACCGATTTGGTGGCAAGGGTATATTCAGTGGTATGTTTTATTATTGAATTTATGTAATATTTTCTTCGAGAGAGGAACGAGATCCTGTGAGAATTTTATATTACTGTGCTCCAGATCGTGAGGACATTCTCCCAGAAACGGTTTCGGATATTGCGGTGGAATAGAATTCTGAGAAAATACTCTTCGAGAATATTGTAATGATAGAGGAATCATTTATCTTTTTAGGCCAATAGAAGCGAGCCTTACCAAGTTATTCTTTAAGGTTAAGAAAAAGGATTTGTGTAAAAAGATATTCGTAGTATTTACAGTTCTAAGCTTTATAAATTATGAAGATAAGTCCTTTCATATTTCTCTTTTATTAACACTTTACAACATAGTTGAAAATTGTTTATGACTTTCTTCATTCTGTCTGTCTGTCTGTCCGTTAGCACGATAACTGCCGTAAAAATGACTTTATCAAAATGAAATTTTAGTATGCTTTTCAGACGATCTGTGGGACCTACGGTAATATAAATAAATCATGTCACCCAATTAGTTTTTTATTGAACCGGGGTTGAAAAAATGAAATACATTGAACCCTATAGGACCTAATTTTTCAAACATTTTTTAAGCACATTTAAAATTCACAAGTTGCTTCGAAATTTTTAGGAAATATTCACATTATCTCATAAAATATATAAAAAAAAATTCAGTAAAATATGCTAGGTAGTTTTTTAATTAAAAGATATTTAATATAGGGAGGAAAACGAATTCAATTAAATTCTGACTTTTGCGATATCCTCCAGAAAGAAAATATAGATATATTATATAATAAATATCTTTCTAAGACTTTAATTATTTTGTATATGAGAGAGGCTTCACATTTTAAAATAAATTTGGTAGATAACAATTTTTCAATTTTTTTTTTAATTTTATATAACTTTTCATGATTTACTTATTTGATGGCGTTTTTAATGCACTTTCCTACGTCCTAGAGAATTAAAATTTGGTACACAGTTTAAATTTGTAGAACATTTTATTCTACAACAATTTGGTGGATCTTTAAATATAGATCCTACATTTTTTTCGAAATTGCCTGCAAATAATCCCCGTTCACTTCTATAAAACATTAATTTAATATTGTTAAAAATTCTGATGTGGACAGCATATGTCTTTCTCTGCAGACTCATATTCACGTTCTCTTTATTTCTTCAAAAATAATTTGAGTTTATCTGCACAAAATAACATCCATAAGTATTTTAAATGACATTGAATTTGCACGTTAAACTTAAATTTGGTTCTCATTTGATAGATGGACTTATTGTCAAAAGTGGCGTAGCGAAAACGCAAGAAAAAACTAAAATATTTCAAGAACGGCTAGTCCTAGAGTAATGGGGTTAGTCTTATTCTTTTTGTTGTCAAAAATCACGTATAAAATAGGAATTTAATTGATATAATTGAGTACACGTAATCTTTTATTTTTATATTTAACGATTTTTGCGGACCATTTCGCAAAAACAGCCCGTTCCTCTTTCACGAATCGTACTAGAATAACCTACAAGTGATTTATATAACAAATTTTATTAAATTTGGTATATAAATCACTTGTAGGTTATTGAAATCTTATACACCAAATTGTGTTAAATTTGGTCCATTAATTTTTAACTAGAGTGGATAAAGGTAGTTTCTGCCGACCATTTCGCAAAAGAAGGTAGATTCTTTTATTACGACTCGTACTATAATCAAATGAACATCAGGGTTTCCCACAAAAACTTACCTACCAAATTTTATTAAATTCGGTCCATTAGTTTTTTAGTTAGAGTGGATGCAATATCCTCACAGACACACAGAAACACATACAGATACACCCTTACACACACAGACGTCTTCCAAAATAGTTTTTTCGTGTTCTAGAAGTCCCAAAACGTGTAGATCCTTCGAAAATGCGAGTTCCGATCTTCGGCACGATTCCAATACTTTGAATACATACACACACAACTTATGCAGAATGCAAATATCTCAAGCGATTGCAAGGTGAGTTACGTAAAAATTGCTGAAATTTTTTCACAGAAAATTATTTAGCTCTGGAGTCTGGAATACAAGTTATATGAATGAAATATTCATTGGTTTTGCATAGAGAATCAGATGATTTATATTTCGATACAGTTTTAAATATTTAAGTATAATAAATTACTGTAGTACTGTAATAATATAAAAGATATCACCACTGAATGTATCACATTTTAGAGATTTTTAAATGAAATTGCATTTCAGTTGGAAAGTGTTTCATAATCAATGCTTATGCATGATTGATCTTTCTTGTTTTATTTTCTACAACCATTGTATTGTTTCCTTTTCTATTGCCCGCATTAATATTTAAAACAAGATTTTCGGCGGGATGTAATTGTTATTATATTTTAAATTTGATGATCTGATTTTATGGAACTACAGAGTATAAAATATTTACGGGAGATATCGAAATAGTTTTTAGGTAGTACTGAAACGTTTTTATTATGAGCGATTATTTTTGAAAGATGAATAAAATAAAATGCAAATTTAATAATATTATTTTATTTAATGCGGTGTCATAATGTTATCTTATACGAAACATATTAATTTAAAGTATAAAATTAAATATTTTAATCCTAAAATATAGTGCATTTGTTTTTGCATTTCTATAAATAAATATACATGCCTTAAGAGAAATATTTTTATAGAAAATATAAGTCATTAAAAATTATATCTAATGCGAGTTTAGTTATGTATTGATAATTTTGTATATTACAACAATAATTTTAAAATGACATTGATGAAAAACTTTTGGTATATATACAAGGCTCCAAGCTTTACAAGAATGGAAGCTATATAAATAGAGAAGCGTTATGACGATCGGTACAGTATATATGTAAGTGCAAGAGATATAGGTTACGAATGTATAAAAATGTCCTCTATACTAGGAATTGTAAAAGTAAATGGACTATTAGCAGTCTAGATCTAGGTTAATAAATTGATATTAATATTATGCTTAGTCTAAATTCCACCTGATAAAGAACCTTCAACAAATTTATCTAATTTAAACATCTAAAAATGGACTATCTAATTTAAAAATTGACTATCAGCTGTCTAGATCTAAGTTAATAAATTTATATTCATATTATGCTTAGTCTGAATTCCACCTGATAAAGAACCTTCATCAAATGTATCTAACTTCACAAACATGATATATATTACACCTAATGTTTCATATATAAATATTCTAATTTCATATATAAGATTCTAAGTTGAAACTTAAATTTTATATGAATAATTTTTTTTAGAGTTTGCGCAATGCTATAACAATAAATGTTTATCAAGTATAAAAGTTATACCTGAAGACTTTTAATAATTATTGAATAGTGGCGTTAATGATACAAATTTTAATATCGCCGCGATATTAAAATCATAATGAAACTCAAATGTTTGCATATTTTGAGAATTAATCTTGGCAAACGTGAAAATAAAATGACGGATAAAGTAAATTGCCACACCACACATACTATATATCACTTCTTGGGTTCTTACTTTTGTTGCTTATTAACTGGCAATAACAAGAGAACTTAAAGCAGACTAATATCAGAATAAACAAATTTAGAAGAAATATGAATAATAAGAGTATATAACATCGTACAAAAGTTAACAAATTTTCCAAATCGTTCCATTTATCAAATATAGAATCCCTTTTATTGAAGTTTCTTATTTTTTGCGTTTGAAATCATATGGAGTAGATATAAATTGTAAAAAAAAAAGAAAACATAATGTATTATCTTGAATAATTGCACAATGATTGAAATAATCATTATTAAATTCCAACATATAATTCATAGTCTAGAGATATAGTGTAAATCGATATAGTTGAAAAAATATTTGTATATTTGTATGTTCGTGAATTACATGAAAGAATTGTAATGACATTCACGGAAAATTAAGAATATATATATATTTGAAGCTTGTTGCATTTTCTTTAGTAGTTTATGGAAATAAGATAACTGTTTACAGAGAGAAAAATATTTCCTCTTTATATCCCCTGCCTTGAACTACATGGATACATGGAATCGAATTCTCGATTTCAGTTTTAACTTGCGAGACAAAATAATAATGATTGATTTTCTATTTTTTTTTCGTTTTACTTCCCTTTCGTCATACTAGGTGGCGCTAATACTATATTGATTTTGTCTTTTAGTCATTTTCTACTTGACGGCTTAGTCTACGATTGTTTTCTCCTACGTTCCTTTAGTCTACGATAATTTTGATCTAGGTCATTCAAGGTTTGTTGCAATGAAGAAGGAAATCCACCGATTACACAAACGTACGTATGGTCAGTTCCACTATAACTGACTTCACAAACAATCAATACAAGATTAATTACTTCTTTATATCAGGAAATATTTATCATAAATACAAAGTAAAACTTTATGCTTTAAAATATGTATTACCTATTTTGAATAGCAACTTAAAAAAAAAAAAAACGTTGTTGACATGAATATACTTCTACAATTTTATTTTAAAATTTTGTAACTGATGTAACGCAATTGGACAAGATGTAGTTGCTGATTAGTAAAAAGTTAAAAACTATCAAAAAGTTAAAACTATACTGGTGTTTTTTTGTTTATAAACAATACTAAATAACTATTAGACCAAATGCATATATACTTATAATTTATTTATCAACCACAATTTCAACAAGAAAGATCAATGATGCATAAAGCATTGATTATGCAACACTTTCCAAATGCAATGAAATTTTATTTAAACCTCTCTAAAATGCGATACATTCAGCGGCAATATTTTTAAAATTATCACAATACTGCATTAATTTATCATATTTGAAAATTTAAAGCTTCATCGAAAAAAATGAATTTTATTCAAATGACGTCATTGAAATATATGTCGCCTAGTTTAAAAATCTCAAAAATGCAATACATTCATTGGTAATATTTTTAAAATTATCACAATAATGCAATAATTTATTATATTTTAAAACTTAAAACCTTATCGAAATAAACGAACTTTATTAAAATGACGTCATTGAAATATAAATTGCCTGGCTCACTATATAAAGGCTCTAAATATTTCTATAAAATCGTCTGTTCTCTACGTAAAATCAATAAATGTGTAATTCGTATCAGCTATATTTCAGATTGAAAAAGCTAAATAATTTTGTGTTAAATAAATTCAGCAATTCTTGTACAACTCATGATCTTTATGTGTTCACGTTCTCCATAAGTGAAAATTAGGCTTCGTTGTAGAAATAATCAGTATTTGATGATCATTTAAACTCAAATATATTGTCATTGCGTTGTTTCAGAATGTAGATGCAGAGAAATTAAGCAAAAATAAAACGGTTTTAGGCGAGATACAACACTAAATATAAATTAAAAAGAACTTTAAAAATCACAATTTTGACACAAGATGGATGACATATTTTATTTTGAAGAGGGTCACGTGATCACTTCATATAATATGGGTGTAATTATTATTTTAAACTTTATTTCAAAAACTACTGAATGTATTGTGCTGAAATTATTCTCATATTTTTTATGGGATAATTTAAATATTTCCTAAAATTTCATTGTAATTTGTAAGTTTTCATTCGCTTATAAAATGTTTGAAAAATGCGGTCCCATACGGTTCAATGTATTTTAGTTTTTCAACCTGATTCAGTCCAAAACTAATTGGGTGATATTAATCATTTATATTCCCATATGTCCCACAGACTGTCTGAACAACATACTAAAATTTCATTTTGATAAAGTCATTTTTAAGGCATTTATTGTGCTAAGGACAGACAAACAGACAGCAGAATGAACAAAGCCATAAACACTTTTCAACTATGCTGTAACTTGTTAATAACGGACAGACAAACAGACAACAGAATGAACAAAGTCATAAACACTTTTCAACTATGTTGTAAAATGTTAAAAATTACAATATATTTTGTAACTGATGTAAAATGCTTTTGTAACTGATGTAACTTTATAAATTTCTTATGATGTTAGTTATATTTGAAGTGCATTTTTATTTCTCGATATTGTTATAGGAAATCTAAAGATTTTTACACTTTGTAATATTGATGAAAAGCTTTTATGACTTTGGTCATTCTGTCTGGCTGTCCGTCAGCACAATAACTGCCGTAAAAATGATTTTATCAAAATGAAATTTTAGTACGTTATTCAGACGGTCTGTGGGACCTATGGGAATATAAATGAATAATATCACATTAGTTTTGGATTGAACCCGGGTTGAAAAAATTAAATACATTGAACCCTATGGGACCTAATTTTTCAAATATTTTTAGGCAAATTTAAAATTCACAAATTGCTTCGAAAGTTTTAGGAAATATTCAAATTACCCCATAAAATATATTAAAAAATGTTCAGCAAAATATGTTCAGTAGCTTTTTAAATAAAAATTAAAATAATAATTACACCTTTTATATGAAGATATCACCTGACCATTATGTGAAGAGATCACATCCCACTTCAAAATAAAATATGCCATCAACCTTGTGTCAAAATCGTGATTTTTAAAGTTCTTTTCAACTCATAGTTAGTCTTTTATCCGTCCTAAAACCTTTTTATTTTTGCTTCAATTCTGTGCATCTCCATCCTGACATAACGCAATTACAATATATTTGAGTTTAAATGATCATTGAACTTTGATTATTTCTACAACGAAGCCTAATTTTCCCTTATGGAGGATGCAAACACCAAAAGATGTAGAATGAGTTGTATAAGAATTGCTGCATTTATTTAATGCAAAATTATTTAGCTCATGGAAACTGAAATATAGCTGATATGAATGAAACATTCATTGATTTTACAAAGAGAAGCAGACGATTTTTTCGAAGAAGTTTTGAGCATAGAGTGAAATAATATACTACTTGAACCTTCATGGTTTTAAGTTTTTAAATATAATAAATTATTATAGTATTGTGAAAAATGAAATAAATGGAAGAAAGTTCATGAATGAAATGCTGCTTTTATACAGAGAGCCAGGCGATTTATATTTCGAGAATAAGATAAAGAAATGATTGGGAAGATGTTATGAATGAAATGCTGCTTTTATAGAGAGAGCCAGACGTGTTATTTTTTCTATGACGTCATTTGAATAAAGTTCTTTTGTTTTCAAAGATGTTTTCAAATATAGTAAATTATTGTAGTATTATGATAATTTTAAAATATTACCGAGGACTGTATCGCATTTTAGAGATGTTTAAACCAGGCAATTTATATTTTAATGCCGTCATTTGAATGAAGTTCATTTCTTTCGATGAAGTTTTAAGTTTTCAAATATAATAAATTAATGTAGTATTGTGATTATTTTAAAAATTTTACCGAGGAATGTATCACATTTCAGAGGTGTTTAAATAAAATTGCATTGAAGTTGGAAAGTTTTTCATAATCAATGCTTTATGCATGATTGATCTTTCTTGTTTAATAATACACATGGGCAATCTAAAAAATCTTCTAATTTATATATATTAATCTATTAAATATTTGAAATAGCCATGCGAAAGAAGCATTATATTTTGCATGGATATCTTCAACATTTAATAGATGAAATAAGTAAAAATGCAAAGAATTAACATTTATTAGCCCAATAATTTATAAGACAATAGTATTCAAACCACAAAACTATAAATACATAAATTGAAATTTATGTCCATAATACGAACCTTTAGCTTCAAAACTCACTTCATCTTTATTAACTTAGGGAGTGCATTAGCACTTAGGGGACGTACAGATGTATCTCCAAAGATACCCCAGGCAAACGCAAGACAAAAGAATAACATCCAAAACAATATGTCACATTCTTTGTATTTACTATATTTCACTCTTCAAACTCGCATTCACTGCCATTCGATCCCGAAAAAACAAAATAAACAACTAGCAGGTTGATATCCCCATAAAAAAGAAGATGGACACAACAACAAACAAAAGAATTATAGATAACCGAGTATATAAATGACAGGAAACAGAGCAGACTTACGGGCAGTTAACGAATGCGATTTCTGAAATAATTTTCTACTGATAGCTTTTCGTGGCATTTTTGTCTTTTGTTCCGAATACAAGATGTGAAGATAAAATAAAAAAAAATCACCTCCTTTTGAACGGCAATTAAAAAATCAATATGAGCTTCAAACTTTAATTTGATATAATTACTTTAGAGCTCAGAGATTTTTTGACGTGAATTTCTTTCTTTTTTTTTTTGATCTTTTTGAAAGAAATTTATATAACTTTTTTATTTTCCCCCTTAAGGAAGAGAGTCAATGATTTACGATTTTAATATTTTCTTAAGATTGTCTCTAAAGATTGTTAAGTGTCAGAGTTTATCTGGATCGTAATGGCAGTGTATTCATGAATCTAGAAGCATTTAAAATGGTCGGTTAGAAACAGTTATAATTATTTTTTAGCGTTGTGCATTATGCTATAGTTACGAATATATCTTGAGGGAATTATTTTTAGAAATCAAATCATGGCATCAACAAAGATATCGCAACTCAAATATTTCAGTAAAATCTTATTACGAGTAAAAACACTATAAAAATAAAAAATGACTCCTTGACTGTAAACGCAGTTGTATGGCACATTTTGCGATCAGGTAAGTGCTACGTTGAAGTTCTTTAAAAGCTTGACTTCAAAATATAGTACTTTTTATACTTTCAGTGAAACTACTTGTATTTTTTTATGAATTCTATTAAGGGGGTTTGGTACCCAAATTGCTGAAATCTGCGATTTTGGAGTTATAGTTGTAATTTATTGTATTCAGGTATAAATTTTAAGTATAGTTACCAAAATGCGATATTCAAAATTTAAAAAAAATAAAAAAATATATTTTTTAAAAATTAAAATTTCAAAAATTTGACAAGTGTTTTTATATATAAATAGAAAAATAATTTTTCTAAAATTTTAATTTGAACATTTTTTAACATAAAAATATGTAAGAAATAAATTGTCTTCACAGTTTTTGTAAATATGAATCAGGAAAAATTTAATAAAATATAATGTAAAAAAACGGGATTTTACACCACAAATACTGTTTTCGAAAATCATAGTAAAAAAGCAAACACACATTTCAGCAATTGCTAAATGCAAATTAAAGAAAAGTATTATATAATAATTGTTCCAAATTTCATTCAAATCCGTCCAGTAGAATTTTACTTATATCAATTTAAATTTATAAAAATGTCGAAAATCTCGTCTTTGAGAGAAAAGGCATTAAAGTTTAACATGGCCGGTGACAACATCAGTAGTTCAAATTTAACATTGCAATATAATCGTTTTTTTTAACATAGCAAGATGAATTTGGTGTCATTGGAATCAGAAAATTATGATGATCTTTTAAACAATAAAAAAATGAGACATTTCGGGATTTTGGGGTATAATACCTCCTTAAGAATTACATTCATTGCGAAATTTATTAAATATTTTTATACTGCGGTCTATCATTTATATGTCAAACTAAACACGTCTTAAAGCATTGCTTGATAAAATAAAAGTTATAAAAACAATAGATTAATACATCTTCTATTATAAATTACTGCTGGATCACTTACTGTTTGTTCTTATCTATATTATTCATAAGTGCTAGCCATGTTTTGATATGCAATGATTAAAAGTTCTTTTTAGCTATAAAAATTTAAGTAATATTGTTAATGATTTGCCTAACTGAATTCATGAAGTGGTTGGGCATTTTTTACTTTCCCTGCAATATGTGGTAATATATAGATCTTACCACATATTGCAGGGAATCATGTCGAAAATCGCAACTCGAGTTTACGGCGGATCTACATGTTTTAATACCTCTAGAACACGGAAAAACCATTTTAAGAGTGATGTCTGTGAGTGTTTCTGTGCAATGAATGTATCCACAATAACTGAAAAACTAATGGACCGAATTTCATAAAATTTGTTAGGTAGGTTACTTGGGAGTGACCCTGGTGTTGATTCGATTTTGGTTTGGTTCGGGAAAATAAACCTGCCTTTATTGCGAAATGGCCAGCAAAATCGTGTTATCCACTCTAGCTAAAAAACTAATTGGACAAATTTCGCAACATTTGGTTGATAAGCCTCTTGTGGAATACCCTAAAGCTGATTAGATTTTAGTATAATTCGAAAAACAAGAACCTGCTATTTTTTTACGAAATAGCCCTCCAAAAATCTTTAAAATCTGAACTTAAAGACTATGTATGCTTAAATGTATATATTAAATGCTTATTGTAAACATAATTTTTGACGAGAAAAATAATAAGTTAAATCTCATTACTCTAGGACAAACCGTTCTCGAGATATTTCTGTTTTTTCGCATTTTTATTACACCGCCTTTGAAAAAATATCCAGTTACTAAGTAAAAATAAATATTGAATAAAAGTGCAAATTTAGTGTTATTTTGAGTAATTAAACTCAATTAATGAATTATTAAAGAAAGTAAAAGAAAATTAATTCCAGTCGCAGAAAAGTCATGTGCTGCCCACAGTCTCAATTTATGTCCTCTCCCATTAATATTTTTAATTACCATTTTTTTTGTTTTTGTTTGCTTCGGTTCCATGTTTAATTGTAATTCATTTAGTTTTATCGCAGTAGGTGGCACCACCACAGAAGTATGTAACCTTTGCAATAGCTCCTAATAGTTATCATTTGGTTTCAATTCCGGCCTTATTTTCATCTACGTGAACTCGTGTGTATTCGAACGTCTCTATTTGTGTAGCATTTTACTTTCTGTTATTCTTATATAAGAGTATGATCAGTTCGAGGGAATTTATTGCATGGAAATTTTATTCAAATAATACAAAAATATGATCAAAATCTTAAAAGTGTCACCAGAATTCAAATTATTTCTTAAATAGTTGTTATTTATTAATTCAGATAGAACGATAGCACTCTAAACATATAGATATATTTTCATTAGTACCCCGTGTAGAAAAGAGACGGATATTGACATGGACTATATTCCGGAGTTATCAAAAACGTAAAAGATAGTTACTGTCCATCTAAATGTTTTTTGATCTTGAGAAATTAAAGAAACAGTGTAAAAACACAAAACAACATAACGAGAAGTCAGAAGTAATAAAAACAAAAGAATAATAGATAAAGTATAATAAATTGTATCAAACAGAAAATATATTTAACAACTAACGAATGCGATAAATAATTTTTTTCTATTCTCATTAAAGACTATTCTCAGCATTTATGCTGTTTGGTTTAGAAAGTATGTGAGCCAAACATTACATTTTACTGAATATTCATGTAACGATCGTACTAATAGATACTATAATGCTCAATCTTTAAAATATAATATAAGTAGCAATCTTCTTTTAGATTGTTAAATTCGAAAATTAATTACGTTGCATGTTATGTTGTTTATCCTTAACAAAAAGAAACATAAGAAAGAATCAAATAATTTAAAACTTTGAAAGCTTATTTAATATGCAACATATTTTAAGAGTTTAATATTGCATTGTTATTATTACAAATGTAATTATACAACAAAATATTACTATAATAATCCCCTTTAATTTCTCAAGCGTAAATATTATTCCTCCATTGTCCACTATAGAGAAATCCGTATAAAATCATATTGGGAAAAAACATACAATGTGAAGTTTATCAAGGGAAATTTGATTAATAAATGTCATTTAATATATTTCTGCGCATCTGGTTATATGCAGGATATCTATATCGAGTATTCTATGATAAAAATAAACAATTTTTGTCGGCTTTGGTACTGTGATATTTAAAATATTGTGTAGTTATGCTTTTTAAATATTAAATTTTTAAATTTAAATTTACGACACACAAAAAATTTTCTTTTGAGATATCAAATTAAAGGGTTCGAAAATCAGACTATACTGTCATTGTATTGCTCGGACTTGTGAAAGCAGATGGACGTATCTGGAGACACTCCGTTTTGATTTTTCACAAGACTAGTTATTATCCATTGCAATGCTGGTTGTCTTCCATTACAATGCTAGTTGTCTGCCAATACAATGCTGGTTTGTTCCATTGCAAGGCTGCTTGGTATATATTTTTAAATTAATGGGTTTATGCTATGATATTTTTGACGGAACATCAAATTTAATAAAAAATATAAGAATGCGAATGAAAATATTCCTAGCATCATTGCTGTATTTGAAAACACTTTAACATTTTTGATGTCAGAATGACATTTTTTAACATACATCATTTTGTAATCAAAAAGCTGAGCTACGACCATATGCACGTTATATATGCTAAGTCAAGTATGGTAAGAAAAACAACCGAGCAAGAAGTTAAAGAAGATTTTAAAAACCGAGTGCTTTTTAAAAGACCAACAGAGTCTATAAGAAACCAGAGAGTAATTAATTTGTTAATTGCGCAAGTAAATTAAATCCTAATATCGCTATGAATTTAAGATAAAAGCAGCACACATTAAGCCCTGAAGATATTTTCACTGGAAAAAGCATAAAAGGTTCTGATTTTTAGTATTTCAGAATTTATTTCCTTTTTTATGGAACTTTTCCATTTTACGACTTTGTTGGTTTTTTCTCTGCGTATTTCAAATGCAAAATACCATCATAGACATCTGTAGTACTAAATATAGTAAGAAAATGCAGCTATAAATATATTTTAATGTGAATTATGTATTTGATTGTATTTTTATGCTAACATATAAACTGCTGCATCTACAAAATTCACATCGTTTACTACAAGCATTTAACTTATATCCCATAAGTGTCACTGCGATATCAAAGTGTTTTTTTATATTTCCAAATACCCCAATCCATATAAAAAAAAGATAATGGAGAAAATGCATTATAACTCTTCGCATCCCCCATATTTCACTTCTGAGACACTTACTCTTTGTCATTTGATTCCGAGCAACAAAAGAAATAACAAACACGTCCAAATCAGCATGGAAAGAAAGTCAGACGGCACAGCAAACAGAAGAAGAATAGATAGCTTCGTATATAAGTGGCATAAAACAGAGCAGATTTTATGGCTCGAGGATATGATATCTAAAATATTTTTCTAATTGATTGCCATTCGTCGGGTTTCGTCTCACTTAAAATGATTGGGAAGCAAAAAATAGAAACGAAAAATTATCTTCTTGCTTATTTAAACTGCAATTAAAATTATCTATTTGAGCCGCATCCATTAAGATAGCATTCTTTAGTGTTTCAAAGATCATATGTTATGTAAATTACTTGGTTTGAATAAATTGTTTTCTTTATGTGTTCGTCACTAAGATACATATGACTCTTCACTATTTTAAGTTACTAAAATCATTTTAGTACTTGATAATTCTTAACTTTTCGGTTTTAAAATGATTCTACAGTGCCAGCCATAAATAAAAAAGTCGTTAAAATTATTGGTTACAAAAGCTAGGAAAATTGCTCCCATTTCAATTTCTAGTATAGAAAATTAATTATCACATATTGTGGAAGTGACAATGTAGATCTAAATGTTATAATTACTAATTAAACAAATGAAATGTATTTAAACTATTTCTATGCATCGCTAGAAATATATGAACTATTTATCCCATGTTTTTTATATGTTTAAATATGAAATATTTGCATACATTAAAATTTTATTTGCTGATTTTTACTTTACAAAGTTCAAAATTATTTAAATATCAAGTCTGAATTTGGGTTTATTTTTTACTATCATAATGATTTAAGACTTTAAGATCTAACATTTTGTGTTTAGTTACGATTATTAAAATTATATTACAAAACAAATATATAGCAAATACCTTATATATCTTCAGTTAATTTTAATGTTTCTATTCACGTTCTATTGTATGGAGAAAATATTAGTCTCCAGAATATTTCACAGTTCGAGATTTCGGCGGATCAACACATTTGAAGACCTCTTGAATACATTTATAACACTTTCGAAAATATGTCTGCTTGTGAGGTTTTAACACCATGACTCAAAAATAAATGTTCGTCCAGATTGTATTGATTCGCCAAGAATCCCTGAACGGATACCAGATTTTTTTAGTGCTTTTCAATACATAACCGTTAATAATTGCACTATCAGCAATAATACTAGGTATAGATAGTAAATTTATAAACATCTCTGGTGACAGATGTAGTCAATTAGATAAAACCATTACTAAGACATAGATCCATTTCTTAGAAATGGTTTAGTGTCTTTCAACTTAATAAATGGATGGCTCCATTTCATAGTAATGATTAGTCAGTTAGACTATACCATTAATAAGAAATGGAACCAGAATCCCTAATCAGATGCACAAGTTTTAGTACTTTTCAGTAAGTAATCGTCGAACTGCACTATCAGCAATAATACTAGCTATGGACAGCAAATTTGCAAAAATCTCTGGCGGCAGATGGAGTCAGTTAGACTAAACCATTACCATGAAATAGAACCATTACTTAGATATGGTCGTAGTACAATAGACCTCTGGTCGATGTGCTGGGCTCTTTTGGAGCCACCCACCTTCATTTCATGGTTTAGTTTCTTTCATCCTAAGAAATGGAAAGTTCTATTTCTTAGTAATGGTTAGTTAGTTAGACTATACCATTATTAGGAAATGGAACAAGAATTCCTGATCAGGTGAGCGAATTTTAGTGTAGTACGTAGCCGTTAATAGCTGCAATATCAGCAATAATATTAGCTATGGACAGCAAATTTGCAAACATCCGTGACGGCAGATAAACTCATAATACACAGGTATCTCCAATTTCAATGAGATTTATCCCAGACTGAACTAGTCTATTTAATAGCCCATTTTAAAGCCATGCATTTATCAAGAATCTCCATAAGGGTTTTCAGTTATTAATATAACATTGACAAGTTAATATAGCTACGGTGGAAGCATACTCACATTTACACAATAGCAAAAATCACAATAGCAGCATACTCACATTTCATTTCATAGCTAAAGAACTAAGAATAACTAAAATAATAACCAATATTATAACCAAGTGCATAATGCAAATTATTACATTCCTGTAATACTGCCTTTAGTATCCAAAGAATTGATTATGTGTGCATTAAAATTTGGCGTGTAAATATAACACAGAAATGTAGTGAGGCATTTTTGCTGCATTCTAAATACAATGGGACTTCTATGTCAACTTGTTAAAAGTATTATGTGTAAATTACACATTACAACCTTTTAGAACATATGTAAGTAAAAATGAAAGATATGATATTGGATTTATATTTCATTATTTATTCGCATTGCGAACTGGTGAGAGTGGAATATAAAAATCCTTACAAAATTAGATTAAAAATAAAGCATTAAGATACATTTTTGCGGATATGTATAATATCAGAGTACACAAACATATATGATAAATTTTGAGATATTCCTGAAGAAAAAAAAACTATAGCAAAATACAAAAGTTTTATTTTAAATTTCATTATTCATCGCGAAGTTAAACATTAATTAATTCACTAACGTTGTTTATATTACACAGAAGAGAAAAACACATTTTAGTTCAAAAAGTGACTTGTAGTTTAATTATTTATTTTCACCAAGGTAAATGTTCTTTATTTCTCAAGAATTAACAACACTCTGAACAATGTAATAAGTACTCTCTCGTGTATGCGCTAATTAGATAGGACACTGCTATTTGAGTGTTCAAAATGTTCCTCTTGCACAGAAATGCCTCATTAAGGCACTAATTAACATTTTGAATGCATGGTATGGAACTGTATAATTTTGATATTGCCGGAGATAAATTCTATTTAAAGGACTTGCATCTAAACTTTACTTTAAATTTAAAGAAATGAAGTAATAATAAAGAAAGTAAGAATAAAGAAAGACAAAAATATAACATAAATACAAAACAAACAATTTCAAATTTTTTAAACGAAAGTTTTAAAAATATTGCTGCTTTCTGAGTGAAATATTACGCATGTATTTCGGATATTTTTACTGTAATTATCATATTGATATGGTATGGTTTATAAAAAAAAAATATTTTTATTAGAAATTTTCAAAATTGAGTTTTCAAATTGTGTCTTGTTAAGTATATCGTTTTAAGCTAATTGTAATAGGAAAAAAAAATACCGCATGTCTTTACAATAATTGCGACTTATCTTGAAGATATATTGAATTTTCAAATCAACTATTTAAATATTCAGATACTTTTAGCTGTAAAGACTGTACTTCTTAGCGACGGCTAACAAAAGCTGCATACACTAATTACATGCTTCACACGCGCTTATTTAAAACATATAACACTCATACATATCGGACGTTGCGCAGACTCGTGTTGAAAACCCAGAACGTCCGACTCATCCAAAGGACTTGAGCAACTATTTGGACGGCCGGGGCGCAGACTCGTGTGCAGTCACTCAGAGGTCGAAGACGAATTTATGCATTTATTTAAGGTCTACAAGATTAAAGCAATATCAGCATAGATTTTTTAACATTTGATGTATGTGATAGTTTGTCAAATGTTTGGATTTATAATTGAGACATTCGGTGCAATAATAGCTTAAGCAACATATGCTATTAATGCACATATGCTCTTACTGCATATGCTCTTAATGCACAAACACAACATATGCTCTTAATGCACAACATATGCTCTTAATGCACAAATACAAAATTTAATAATAATAATTAATTTAATAATTTAAATTGATAATACTTTTCACACACAGATATAAAAACCTTATTGTAACATATTATTTTAAAAATAACTAAAAATCAACGTCGGAAATATTTACATGACCATAAGTGAAGCAAACTGAATATTATAACTTTCAATCATTGCATGGCTACTAAGTTAAGAAATGAACTTTAATGCAGCTTGATATCAATATATGGGTTTAAATATCCTTAAAAGTTTAATATTTGCATTGATATCCCCTTGGTATTAACTCGACAATATATTAATCTATTGGCAAATGTGCAATGCTTATTTTTAAGCAATTACTCTTTATATAACGTAAAATTAAGTTTTTGGTGTAATCAGTTTCAAAAATTATTGTTGGTAAAAACCTGCAAATCCATGTCATTAAGAGGAAAAAATGTTATTATTGGTAATTAATGTGAAATTTTATTTCATTTCTTATCAATATTTGCAGAAATCATTGATGGTAAAAGCAATCAAAATATTGCCATTAAAAGGCAAGATATAAACATTTGGTAATGCAAAAGTTATCCAAATATTAATGCAAATGTTATGTTGAAATTGGTGATTAATGTACATTTATTTACTTGTCAACCAATATTGTTTGTAAAAATCAGCAAAATATTTACATTTCAAGGCAAACTAACAAATTTATAAAAATATAGTCCAGTAAAAAATAAATATCTTGGAAATATTTATTTTGAATCTATTTAATTTGAATAATTAAAATAATTCTTATTGTGTTATACAGCTTGTATTTTAACGTCTTTTAAAAATACCGGATGCGCATTAAAACTTACGAAAATAATTGGATCTAGCTGCACTCGTGCAAAACATTTGCACTCTAGGCATTTACGAAATTTTTGACAGTAGAACTCTGTAAATAACAATTTCATTACCTTTAAGTTTTAAATTTACTCTTTGACTGAAACAACTTTTAATACTTTCTTCGACCCGTCGAAGTCTATCAACTGCATTTTTCAATACTTTCATGAACAGTTTCATTGTCACACTGTGCCCTTGTCTTCCATTGTCACACTGTGATTTTCTCAGAGGGTTTTATTGAACGATTGATTTGTGTACAAATTGCAAGACGCTATCGCACACGAAAAAGCTTCCTTTCATTTATTCGGAAAATCGAACATTTTAGTGGACAGCACCCCTAACGTGTCATATTATGGAGAATTAAAATTGTACATATTTTTTTCCAACTATATACCATTAAGTAAAATTTTCTGTATCTTATCACTAAGTGTGGTTTTCTAACATTTCTGTGTGGTGCATATCTACACCCTCAAATGAAATGTTTGCAAAATTATATTCTTCTAGGCTTTTTTATAAAATTATTGACCCAGTTATCAGATTTCAAGCCTCTATCAAATTTAAAAGGAAGCTTTTCTCATTTATTCGTTAAATCGAACATTTTGGTATGCGACACTCCCTAAAGTCGCATGAAATAGAAAACTCCAATTGTACACTTTCTGTGTTTCGAATTTTCTATTGATACACGAGATGTGAAGTCTCTATCCCATCACGTAGCATGCCTTTTCTATCATTTCACTTTTCGAACGCTTTTGTGTGGATTACCCACCTCCTTAAATGGACATTTTTTAAGAACTCTATTATTCTTGGGTTTATTATCAGATTATTGGCCCATATACCAAATACCAACCTTATTATCATTTGGAAAACGGCAAGCACATAATAATTAACTATTTTGAAGTTGGGTCACTTTTAACTCCCTGACATTATTTTTTTCAAGGCAGTAAGGATTAAAATGCTGATCTTTTGTATTTTTGACACATCTAAAAATTGTTCTTTTTTTAAATTACATAAAAAACATTAAATTACATAAAAAATCTGATGTATATGTTACTGGCAATGTATGAAATGCCGGCATTCTATAGAACACTTAGGCATTTTATATAATACCGGCCGTTTTTAGGCAAAGTATGAAATATGAGAATTATTATATACTTTCCCTAGGCATTGTATATAATACCTAATACCTAGGCATTCTATAGAATGGCAAATGCTATTTAGGCAAAGTATGAAAAAATGATTGAATCGAAGATGTATTTCATACTTTGCCAGTTTGTCATTTGGCATTCTACAGAACGTCTAGGAAATGTGTGAAATGTTAATCGTTTCATAGATTGCCGACCAGTTTTCGGTATTCTATAAAATGCCTAGCTATTCTATAGAATGCCGGCATTCACACATTGCCGGTAACATATATAACTTCTGATAAGTTTATTTATATTATTTCATTTTCAATTACTACACCACTTTTCTCATTTAAGCCGATATATGGAGGCAATACAGTTTGATCAAAAATAAATGCTGATATTTTACCAATGGAATTGGCTTAGTTTCTAATTTTGTGGATATATGGTAGCATCGCCAAAACGAATAAGCACACAGTCGAATTTAAAAATCCCTAAAATACGTTAATAAATTCAGTGAGAGAATGTGACTTAAAACTGATGCAAATTCTTTAGGATTATGCAACTGATAAATCTCCTTAAAAATGTACAGTTTTCATTAGAAGAATTTCAATGGTCGTGTTTATAATATGCACGGAATTTTTCATGCTTAATTCTATAAAATATATACACCCTAGAGTAATTTTCCTATTGCATATTTTGATGTCAACTTGAAGTTCCTATTTTTGAATCTGTATTAATTTATAATTTAACAATTCCATTTTACACAAAATTAAGTAAATAAAGGATACAGAGAGAGACAAATAAGCCTTACTGGGGAGAATATGTATGGCTCTGCTTGTTTTTAGCAACCCTAAACTCCATGCAATTTAACAAACGATAATTAGGCTTTTATATCGTGCTACGTACCTAGGCGAAATATACATATATTTAGAAACACAAAATAATAATCCAAATGTTTTTGTTTTAACCATATTATTAATTTTACGCGTATTTACTCGAAGTAGCTCCCTTAAAGTAATTTTTAAATTGCATTTTAATATTTCTGTAAATGTAGCTTATAGAGTTTGAGGTTTTTGCTTCAGAATAATTCCATCATCAGATTTATAAATATAATAATTCCTCCAGCCATGAATTTCAACAACTTCTTTTAATACAGCTATTATTGTACGAAATCTCCCCGTTCTAAATACGTTCAGCAGCTGAGAAACTCAGCGATGAGAAAACAGTATATTTCCCAGATGTTTATGAGACTCAAGAGGAATGCCAGCTCCGAAACTTGAAGAAACTGAGAAGAAACTTCAAATGCGACAGTGATATTCTCCAGATAACTGTTATTAAACATCTCCGCTGGATTATTAAGATACGTGGGTTTACTTATATAGACATCTCTAGAAAATATGGTAATGTTACAGAGGATAAATGCAATAATTGCTGGATACGATATTCTTGTGTATGAATATACACGTTTGTGAATTATGCTTTATATTTTATGCTTTACGGTGACAAATTTAAAAATAGTTTTTACTTTTAAAATAGAAATAATTAATCGTATAAAAATGAGGTAATTAAAAATAGCTGCAGTTTAGGACACCACTGGATTTTCTCAGACATTCTTAGTCGAGACTGTCTAGGCCCATTTGTCAAAAATCAGTATTATAATGGGATGACATGCGTTAATTTTTACTGGTTAAGTTTTACATTGGGTTAATTATGTCAATATGAGTTTATTTTTACGTTGTTGATATCGTTCATTATTAACATGAGATTGGTCGCTTATGCCACAGGAGAGCGTCGCAGTAACCTGGTTTAATTATGCTGCACAGATAATGGCTGCTGCAAAATATCTAAACAAGCTCACGTTAAATATGATTTCATTTCTACTTTTTTGGTGCAGTCCATAAGAAGAATCCGAATCACAGTCAAATCCAATGCGACCCAATGCGCAGGCAAATAGCGAAAAAGCTGTGACATTTTTATTAAGGGACATCAATGTAGATTTCCGAATTTGGTGGCTACTACTTTCCAAGCTTATCTTTGATGTCCTTACGTAGTAAAATGCATTGAATGTGAATATTTAAATAGGAATAGGGACAATAAATTGAAGTTGAGCTGCCGAAATGTACATGAACGGGAATTTCTGGCTCATTAACGTATACATCTTTAGTGTTCTGATACCAAGTGTATTGAATAATTGGTAATCAGAAAATAAAAATGTATAATACAAATGTATCTGGAATTCAGCAAATCGCTGGTTTATTTATAATACTTCCTTCAAGTAACATCGCATAATATAAGATTCGTTCAGACTGATGTCTGAATAAATCTGAAAATTAAGAACTTTGGTAGACAAATTATACAAGGTTGAATAAACGTATTAGCAGCTTTCAAATACAAACATGTGCCTTCTTGTCAGGCTAAATCGTCAAGACAGAGCACAAGCACCAACAAAGGCGGATCTTGGTTGGCCATTTCAATCAGTGAGAATTTCAATGAATTTTAAGTAGGTATTATCTGTTTAAGATAATACCTAATTTAGCAGTTCCTACTTAGCAATGTTCTTCTAAAGACGAGCGTTTGCCTCCATTGGGACTGGTGCTCTGCCTCGTTATTCCTGACCACAAAAGCTCTTTGTCACCCTGGAAACTAATTGATAACTTTATTCAACATTGTCTGCTGTTTCAAGTCTATTTTTGCAGTATCACATAATATTATCCATAGATTGTTTCTGTAGCAATCTTTTCTTCCCTTTCAGCTTCTGCAATGCGTTTGAATGCTTCAATAAGTAATTTCATTTGTAAAAGTGAACAGTAAATGTTTCAGCTCGATATTGCAGATTTATTATTTTCAACTAAGTGTCAAATCTTTAAATAAATTAATAGGATCCATGTCGATCAATATTGATGATAATCAATATGGATATCAACAGATAGATAAAATGAACTTTAGATAAAATTTTTAAAGATTCAATATGATCTTTTAAGAGTTTCTGACACTTAATTCCGACATTGAAAGTGAAAATGAAAGTAGCAATTGGATATGACAAGTTTTTAGAAAATATATCGCAGTCAAGGAGCGTTTTTATGAACTTATGTTGTTCAGATCAAATACAGATAATTTATGCCCAATTTGATTTTTAAGTACGATGTTTAGAGAAGGGTTCAGCAGTTATCAATTAAAATTTCATATAAATCTTAAGTTTTATTTAATTTATTCCACGGTTTTTACGAAATTCAGTATGTTATAATACGTAGTCTGTACGCATTATATTAAATTATGAATATCTTGAACATTAGATATGAAATGTATTAACTATTTCATATGAATTTTGCTAATTAATTGTGCAACGATTTATAAATAGTATGGTTGGCGGCGGGATTTGAGAATACGTCATTTGTGCTTTGATTTCAGAATTGGAAAATGATTTTTTAGTAATGCGACTGGCGCCAGCACTAAAGTACCTCACGATAGTGAACATATTTTTCCTTTTTCAATTTATATGAAGTGTGAGTTTTTCATTTATTTCCTTTTTTAGTTTTGAATCCTACTTATTGCATTGCAATAAGTATACGCCCTACATCCAACGAGGTTGTGTCCATCGGAATTTGAATAACACGTTGTCTTATGATAAAGATGATATTGCTTCCCATTTACGTCATTTCAAATACTGAAATGGGGAAGACTTTTCTTCTGTAAACATTAATGCTAGATGAAGGCTTAAATTGTGGGCCCATGCTGATTGGCCACTGCATGATGATTGGTGGACTTCAAACAGTTTATTCTAGTAACTAGCCGGACATATAAAACTTATATACAAGTTATTCGAATAAAATTAATTAAAAATGGTAAGAATATCGCTATTTGAAACGAAAAATTTAGTTTTTATTTCTTCTTTGCATATATTTTTCTATTAAACTCAATTTTTTTCTTATATATAAATAAAAAATCGATGTATCCTGATATATAAAAATGTATTTCCCTTTTTCTTATTATATTATATTATTTCCCTATTTTTTAATTTGTTACAAACACATAAAAAATATTTAAATTCATTATTAAGTAGCAGCGGAAAAAAGGCAAATACAGAATGATGTCATATAAATGATCCATTCAAATAATATGGACAACGACTAAGGACTAAACTCTTTTTTTGTTTCATTATCTTTGATATTCTTAGTGATCTAATACTCTCTTGTTTTGAATAGTTTTAGTAGTAAACGAAAATATATACGTAATTTTCTGAATTTAAACTTAAGGCTTAAAATATTCAATAGTGTAATTGCAAATATCTCGATTAAGATAATACTTCTCCACAACGATTTAGATAATTCATTTTGCAAATTGCGACCATTAGAAGCTTTTGTTTTAAAAGTATTTTCCGCTGCAGGGAATTACACATTACAATACACTTGCAACTATTCTATAAAATAAATGATTTTGAGAGATTAACGGTAATTGTTTAAATTTCATACTTCTAAAGAACTAAAGTATTTTGTTTTTAAAGCATATATCTAGAAATTGGATTAAGAATTTATACACATCGAATATGAGTATTAAATATATGCAATTGACCTGGAAAAGAAGCTATTTAGAAGTTTTTTGCAGAAATCCAGTTATTTGTATGTTGAAAATAAAGACAAAACATAAATCTTAGCAATCATGAAGCAGAATAAAGAAGGACTTAAATCAAAACTTCATGACCACCATCCTCAATTACAGATAAAACCTCCAACTTTTATAATATGAAAAAAATATTACTTCAAAGTCTTCTGAGGAAATGTTATATGTTATCATATGATAGCATGTGAATGCCATCATTTAGGTCTGGCTGTTTTTGCTTTGCATTTTAAATCAGATTTTTTATACTTATTATAAAGTAAAATAAAATTGTATGCTAAAATTTCAACAAAATGTATAATTTTATAAACAATATTTTAACAATTTTAATTTTTGTGTATTTCCATATAATTTTTTTCACTAATTTTATGAGTTAATATCTAATAATATGAGTATTTTAGACATCTTAGGTAATGGGTTAACCGCTTACATATACGTTCGAGTGACAAATTGGTTATTTCGTTAGGCCGTTCTAATGTAAAAAAAACCTTTGCTCTAGCTTTTCTATTTACTGTTATATTATCTTTTCTATTCTGCTATATTAGCTTTTCTATTTACTGTTATATTTTTTCTGTTTGTTTCTCATGATTTCACACTAATAAAAAAAAATTCAAATAATTAAGTATCACACACCTGAGTACAAACCTCAGAAGTATATACTATATAGACTTGATACCAATGGTCATTACAATATCCCAACCACTAAACTATTGGACTTTTTTCTGGATCATAATTGTTAAAATCTTCTGTATTCTAATGTCTTTAAATCTTCGAAAGTAGATACAAGTAAATGTGTATTTTTTAATGTATGCTTCGTTCTTAGAATATTCAAAAGTGTTACTGCAACTAGTTTCAGTAAGATAGTACTATCCCTAAAGCATTTAGAATGATTAATTTCCTAAATTGCAACAATAATTGCTTTTGTTTCAGAATCGTTTTTCGCCGTAGGGATACTACACAGCACAATATATTTGCTAATATTTTCACTTCAATCTTTCTGAGATGGCAGTTGTTTAGATTTTATGCATCAAAATGGT
Organism: Amaurobius ferox; assembly: GCA_951213105.1. NCBI lineage: Eukaryota > Metazoa > Arthropoda > Arachnida > Araneae > Amaurobiidae > Amaurobius > Amaurobius ferox. Next base: position 141,570,618 of record OX578134.1, read on the forward strand.
TGAGTAAAGTTACTGTCTCTAAAAAATAATATTGCTTTGAACTTACAGCAAGATATTTTTGATGTTGTTGTCAAAGTGTTCAGATAAGTAAAGATTACTTCTTGAATGTTTAAATATTTATTTCTTTGAGGTTTCTTTTGACGAATTATTTGAACTTTTATGCTGTTAATGAAGACTTTTCTCATAGCCTATAGAAATTTATATATTGTATTTAAGTACTATTAAAATTAATACTGTAGCTCATACTCAAGTACTGATGAAATATATTGATATATAAACATTTAGGATTAATTAAAAAAAATAATAAAATTTGGATCTCACTGATTGATTAAAGGTTGATTGATAATGGATATTGATTAAAAGTTTTTCTAAAGTTGTGTGTAAAACATTCGTCATCTAATTAATTTATCTGTTTTATGCCATTCAACTCACACGAAGTGTTCATTTCAGATTAAAATAATAACATATTAAGTACCTTATAATGATCACATATAACGAGACAAACTATGAAATTGATTTATCAAGTAAAAAATACGTTATACGAAATATATGTTAAATTTGAGCTACATATTTCAGCAAATTTGGAATAACAATTGTTACTGTAATTGGACTTAAATATGTTGCTCAACTTTTCTATGTGGTATGTATATTGACTAATTATTATTTATGTATTCCTATGCTAAATACGTCCGGTATATTTATACTTATAAAATGGAAACGTTAAATTTCGAATACGTGGATCTGTGTTTCCAAAAATGCAGGTTTAGCAAACAAATGAATAACTATAGACGGCATCCATACAGAAAATTAAAAAAAAATGAAATGGCTTCTATTTGAACAACTGAACTTCCTTTCTCATTACCTTTGAAAACTTTCGTGTTTTAATGTCACCTGCTTTAAGCAGTATGAAAAGAAAAAGTAAATAGATACGTGATTTCCAAAAATTTTCCCTGGTGCTTAGAATAATCACTAGTGATACTACAAACAGCTCAAATAAAATATTAATTTCCCTGTAGCAATTTGGGAAATGCATTTCAAAAATTGCGTCCATTAAAAGCTTTTGTTCCAAAAATAATTTTTGCTGAAAGGGATGATCCATTACAATATATCATTCGCTAGGATTTACAAGAGTAAATAATATTCAGAATTTAACTGCGATTGTTAGTCTCTTGCAGTTTAAGAAAAATATATTGCTTGCATTTTATACTTTAATAAAAAGAAACAAGAATTGATATATATCAATACTGATGCTAAACAAAACATACACTTGAAACAATTTTTGAAGTGTTTTAAATAACAATTTTAAGTTAGTACTACTAAATATAAAAAAAAAAAAAAATTTTATTATTTTCTTAAAATAATTAAATTGTTTTTTATATAAATTATGGTTGATAATGTATGTCTTGCAAGGAATTAAAATCAGTTATATATATATATAATAGAATGTCATATAACAGAAACTACCATAGTACAAATAGTACAAAAACAGTTATCTAGACCAATAAGCGCAATGCAGGTCGAAGTAGTCTAGAATAGTATAATAGTAAAAATTGAAAGATTGGACATGAAGTCAGCCAACATGTAATACATAAAAGGCCTAGGGGGATTGTTACCCCTAGTTCCTGTTTACAAGTCGACTTTTGCACCAATGGCAACACTCACGGAGCCATGCATTGGCTTCGTGAGAGTACATACACACAACACACATACACACAACACTCAAGTATTTTGCAGATCAACAGGTATCTACTATTATTTAAACTCTATGACCGGAGTGGTTGGATAAACACACCCCCACCAATACACTCAATTCCCGAGATTCCCGAAATTCTGCTACTTTAAAACACCAATTCTGCTACTCTAAAAACACGCTTTTGTTAGATTTTTACAAGTAAAAAGTATGTTTTTGTGAAAAAACGTTAAAAAATAGCACAAGTGTGAAAACCTATTTTAATTTCCATAGAGAAAACGGCATAAGTGTGGTTTTTGAAAAGTAGAAAACTTAAATTTGTAAAAAAATATAAGAAAAAAACTTGCATTTACGAAATTTTGTTAGTAAAAATCGCGTTTTTGTGAAAAAAAGTTAAAACATAGCACAAGTGTGAAAACCTATGTTAATTTCCATAGAGAAAACAGCACAAGTGTGGTTTTTGAAAAGTAGAAAACTTACATTTGCGAAAAAATATAAGAAAAAAACTTGCAGTTACGAAATTTTGTTAGTAAAAATCACGTTTTTGTGAAAAAAAGATAAAAAATAGCACAAGTGTGAAAACCTATGTTAATTTCCATAGAGAAAACGACACAAGTGTGGTTTTTGAAAAGTAGAAAACTTACATTTGCGAAAAAATATAAGAAAAAGACTTGCATTTACGAAATTTTGTTAGTAAAATGCAGAATTCTTACAGTTCACTTCGTAACCGTCTTTAACATACAAATAGGGTAAGCATCTCTCCTCATCATACGATATTCTTACAGTTCGCTTCGTAACCGCCAAATAGGGGAGGGGTATTGTAAAAACGATTACCTTAGCATGCTCTTGGTATACCCCTTAACCTACGAATAGGACAAGCACTCTTTTCTTAGAAGGCGGAGGTATTTGACATGACCTTGGCACACCCTTGGTATACCCTTAACATGCTCTTGGCATGTCCTTGGCGGAGGGATATTCATTACTTAATTACTTTATTAAATTATCCTCATTCATTTAAAAAAAAAAGAAAAAAATTCTCAACTATCAGAAAAATTCCCAATTTTAATTCTCCTTTCTGCCGCTAGGGGGCGCTGATGGTACTGCACAGCCTCCCTCACAGGTGAGTAGGTGTTGCCACCCCCAAAAACGTTTCTCCCATACAGGTGTTGCTATGGCAACCCAAACAAAAAAATATTTCTAAGTTCCATTCCATAGTTTCCCTTTTGGCCGCTAGGGAGTGCTGGTTGCACCGCACAGCCTCCCTCACAGGTGAGTAGGTATTGCCACCCCAAAAAAGTTTCATCCATGCTTAGAAAAAAAATCCTCAATTTCATCTCCATAGTTCCGCTTTTCGCCGCTAGGGGGCGCTGATGGCACTGCTCCGCCTCTGTCGCAGAGGCGGAGGTGTTGCCACCCCCAAAACAGTTTCTACCATACAAATGTTGCTATGTCAACCCAAACAAACAAAAAAAACATTTCTAAGTTCCATCCTTGATAGTTCCGCTTTCCGTCGCTAGGGGGCACTGATGGCACTGCTCCGCCTCTGTCGCAGAGGCGGAGGTGTTGCCACCCCCAAAAAAGTTTCTCCCGTACTTGTAAAAAATATCATTCCAAAAAATTTAATTCCCCCTCAACCCCTCGTACAAGACTACGAAATCGTTGCCACCCAAAAAAAAAGTTTCTCAAAAATTTTTACCCCCACCTTTTTTCATTTTCCCCCCATTTACACCCCCGTCCAGGATTACGAAATTCAAGATGGCTGCCATTTTGCTCCGCGCTCCGCATTGCTCCGCCTCCCGTGCAGAACGCCCCTATCTTATCTACTTACGAGCATATGCTAAATGTATAAAAATCTGTTGCACCCATCTTCAGTTGAAAATAATAATAATATAAATATACAAACAATCGGATACCTTTTTTATTATTGTTTTTCGCACTTTACTGTAGGGAAATAAAATGTATATAATAGTATTGTCTGAATTTAACCCCATTGCCTGAAAAAAAATCCCATGGACATAAATATCTCAAAATCCACGCTATATATGTCCAAATCGTAAATCGAAATTTTCCTTTTACTAAAAATTGATGATAAAATACCGATTTACCTCGAAAAATATCCATTAGCTTTTAAAAATATGCAGCTTTTAGATATAACCTTAAGAACGTAGTACTTACTAACTACTTTTAAAACTAAAGGTCTCTCTGCTTTCTCTCCACGTCCATTAATTGCTACGCATCTGTAAATGCCTTCGTCTTCTTTGCGAACACTGTGAATGCGCACAACTCCTCTTTGGTCTACTGTCTGCCGCTCTCCAAATGGTAATTTGCTTCCACCTGAAAAATAAAGTTGTTTGTGTTACACTGTAGTATTAGGAACTGTAAAATAACAGTTGAATTTCCTTCAAATATACTCTGCGATTTCAATCTTGAAACATTCTTACATTAAAAGAACACATTCACATTAAGTTTGCAATAGATAAGGTGTGGAAATTAAATGTGTCTAAACCTGTGTAAGTAACGTGTTCAATAGAAAAAAAAATTGTTATCATATATTATGGATTTAATAGGTCCAATATATTCTTATGTGTATTCTGTAAAGTGATATATCTGTAAAGTGTAAACGTATGCCCCTCCTAAAGAATATTGACGGTTCCAGCAAATGTAGCTCGATTAATTGGGGGTATTTGATAACCTGTACACTAACAGATATTTACTATGATTAATATTTAAATGTCCAAGTATACTGACAGCACATACAATAAACATGGATTATTGAAAATAATAATAAGAAAAAAAATTATTTTAATGAAAGAAAAACTGTACACTAGCATATATATATATATATATACTACTTTCTACATTAATTATGCCGAACAACATCTGTTAGACTTGATTGTTTGGGGACCTACAAATTCCTTCAAAGGGGAGGGAAAACGATTGTAAAAGTAAAATTTCCTACACAAATTATTTTTCTTGCTATGTACTATGCTATGTACTATGGTTAATATTTAAATGCCCAAGTAAATACTGCCCAAGTAAAGCTGACTGCGTATATAATAAACATAAATTATTGAAATTAAAAATAACAAAAAATATTATGCATTTTCATGAAAGAAAAATTTTACACTATCATATATATACTACTTTCCACATTAATTATTCCGAAAGAGATCTGTCAAACTTGATTGTTTGGGGACCTACAAATTCTTTCAAAGGAAGGGAGAACGTTTTTAGAAATGAAATTTCCTACATAAGTTGTTTTTCTTGTTTCGGCACTAATTTTCATTTTATTCGATTATCTGTAGACAACTCGTTAAGATGATTAGTTAAAGCGGGGAAGTTTAAAATTTATCTTATGGGAATAATTTTGGTTCTATGGAATTTTTTTCGTGCTGTATAGACTGAACTTTTCAAAAAACAGAATATGAATCGTTTTTAAATTCATAAATATAGTTCTTGTATACCTGGAAATATACCTTAAATTTAATGTACCTAATAAGATAACGTATTTGAAGTAACGGACATTTGTTTCATTTGTATTGCATTTATAATGTTTACATTATTCGAGTTCTCTATTTTGCACCTATTTAGATCATTGCAATACCACTTTCTATAGCATTGCGTTATATCAAAGATAACATACCTCATTTAACAATAAATAGCATATAATATTGTATTATATTAATTTTTTTTATTTTCTGCTACAACTATATTCAGGTTAAATTGCAGAACATGTAAGCAAAAGCATACCACTGCTTTCAAAATTTATTTCTATAATTTACATTTTTGTCGTATAAACTCTGTAATTTATTAGCATAATTAAGAACATCATACAAGTTTAAAATTTCATAAAGTTTGTTATTAAGATAACAGACCTTAACTCGAGATGATATTTATCTCTAGCCGAATAAAGACACTCCAGCACGTACGGTATCCTATAAGGTTGTGGTGTCTTGTTGAGGTGAAGGTCGAGGTTCATGATAGCTCAATTTGATTTCATCCAGACTTGTAGTATGTCATGACGATAATTATTTCAGATAAAATAGTTGGTATTTGCATGGGCGTGTGGTCAGCGATGAAGAAAAAGAAACCTTGTTATATTGCATCATAATTATCAGATCAATTTGCATTTTTTGACTATACAGAAACCCACTTAGAGGGCTAATGTTTATCTATCCGACTTACACGACATCTGTATTGGGTTAAGAAATGAGAAAGGGCCTTATGAAACATGACATTTTCTGCACACCATTTAATATGAATTTTAACACATTGTAAAACCAGTTTAGATTTTTAATGCTGGTGTATTTCAATTCATTCCCAGCCATATATCATTGGAAAATTCACCTATTTAAATCGTATTTATATAATCATAAAATATATAATTAGATAAACTAGAAAATGGTAAATCATTTTTAGCTTTTCTTTTTTTCAGTTTGAAAAATATTAGGCAGGGCGAGTTTTGAAGATGGAAAATTGCAATTTCGTTATTATTTATTCACCAATCATCCGCTCCATTACAGTTTCACTGGTGTCATTGTAAAGAATAATTATGTCAGAGGAGATTAAAATCTATGATATCTGTCTGAGCTTTATTTCAGTTTGAAAAACATTAGACAGAGCGAGTTGTCAAAAGGGAAAAATGCAATTTCACTATTATTCATTCAACAATTATCCACTGTACCTACTCATTAGAGTATAGTTCTTCTGATGACAGTTACAACAACTCTTGTCTCAGAAAAGATTTAAACCTCTGATTTCCTTCTGGCTATTAGAAAACACACTAACATTTGATCCATTGAGTGGCGCGCGATCAACTTTTCTTTGATATCTAAAAAACAAATCTTAAAATGCATTCACCTAGATGAAAGTGCACAAAAAAGGAACTATACCACAGCTTATTCAATGACGTGTAACTTTCTGTTTGTATTTATTGCATATAATTGAAGATCATTGCAACAAGTAAGATATTTCATCTAATTTGATCCCCAAATAATATCACGTGTGTCCTTTAATCAGGGTTATATTTCTCTCTGACTGAATAAAAATACCCCAGCACGTGCTGATTTCTATCAAAGGGGATTCGCTGATATTTCTGAGAAAGCTATACTGTTCTTGTGACGAGGTCATATGTTTTACTTTTCCGTATTTCGAAATAGTCGAATTTTACTTCTGAGATTTCTATCTAGTCTTCAGAAAAATTATATAGATGTTAGAAAATGGTATTAGAAGTTTGTACGTACATATAGTGTGGACGTATTAATATTTTAATATAATACTTTTGTTAGTAATAGAAGTATGCACATTTATATTATAGCTGTATTAGTAATATAGCACTATATTAGCAATAAAATGCTATATATTAGCAATAAAATGCTATATATTATCAATATAAACACTGTATGGGTAATATAAGTATGAATACTCATATTATACTATATTCTTCAGCACTCAGTCCCACCACTGTTTAAACTATTTCTAGTTTGCGAAATCCGTACTCGCCATCCTCCTTAAAAATATTTTATTTCATGAGCGGTGTTATACCGCAAAGTAGGCAAACTCAGTTCAGAGATTTGATAAGTGAATTTGATCAGCAACTTGTATGTCTGTTAGAAAATGTCTTAACTTGCAATAGATTTTAAACGTATTAAATGACGAACATATTAACTTCCAATAGTTTTTAAAGGAATCAGACACATGCAATCATGCCTCCTTTAAGGAAGTACTGAAAGTGTTATTCTCACAAACAGCAGTTTTATTTTCTTGGTATTGACTACGATTGGCTCCACTTCATTTCTTTCCGTTGGCAGTCGCCTAAACATTTAAATATCCCGTATATTACTCTTTCCGTTAAAAATACCTCTATGCAAATCCATTGGGAATCCTATATGGACACCCGTCCCGAATTTTTTTTGAGCGAAATCACGTGGTCATCACGTGGTCAATGATGAAATGGGAAAAGAAACATTTGCTGCTTACGCTTAAAATCTCGTATTAAAGCAGGTAAATTAAGCCAATAAACACGCTTTTTCAATTACAGGGCAAAATACTGTAGCTGCATATTCTTTAAAATTAATTTTAAATTTACCCAATAGCGAATTTTTCCTTTAACAGTAACAATTTCCTTTCAATTTCCTAACAATTCCTTTAATATTTTCTGGAGGTACCTCAATACTAAACTTCGTAAATGTTTGCCATTAGAGCTCCCCACATTCAAACGCACATTCTTTTTATTATATATGATTTGAATACCATGCAATTTTTTATAATCTGGAAGCTTAACTATACGTCTACAAACGTACATATATCTCTCTCTCTCTCTAAATAAGTATATATCATCTATAGAAATTATTAAATTCGCAATTTACATTAACGTTAGTCTATTATGGAATCATTAAATAATATACATGAGTGTGTTATATAGAAAATACAGATGATCATAAATAAAATCCCCCTGTTTAGATCCTTCTCCAGAGAGATCTAACGACTACCATTCATCACACTTAGTACAAATATCTTTGATAGACATATGAGTATTTTCCGTGAAAAGTAAACTAAATTAAGAAATCCTCACTAGAAGTCAATTTAGTGCCATAAGTGGACAATTAAGTCGGATATACATATGGCACGACTTCAAACGCTTAAACTGATCAAAATAAAATGGTACGCTATGCATTATTTAGCTTGCAGCAGAACAACTCTTAAAATGTTGAGTGTGCAATGACTGTAAAGCAAGCCGTTTTCTCCCCCACGTACGCAAAGATAATAAAAAAAAGTTAACTCTGTTGCTGCATTTGACTATTGTTCTAGTTAAAGTAATACAATTTATTTACCAAAGAACATAATCAAATGTATAGTTCTTTTACCATAAAATTGCGAATTAAAATCACATACTATTGTACCTCTGGTTATCGCAAGGTCTATAATTCCCAATGTGGATAATTTTTTATTCAAATTATAAAAAATCGTTCTGCATATTTTAAAGGCAATCCCTACTTAAAGACGTTGAGTTATGCGAAATACATAATTCTATAAATGTTTCGTTTTAAAGAAATACTTCAATTCTGATCGCATTGTATGAAATGGAAATCCGTTTACATAGACTCGTTAAAAAGTAATAATAGAGTCTATGTTAAAAAATGTTCTTCAGCTGTAATGATGATTGCATGTTTTATTGATATTTGTAAGCATCATCTTATTACAAAGACACCTTCAATATATATATAGCCTAAAACATATATAGACATACTGCCTGTCTCCTAGAAAACACGACATTCACAAGTAACCACTGTTATTCTCTGAGGATCATCGCTTGACCTTAGAGGCACATCTGATAAGAAATCGCCAACTTGGCGATTTTTGGCGAGTTTTAGGAACTTCTCGAATTTTATAGATTGGGTAAGTATGCCTGGAATTACGAATTTTTTATTTCCAGTACATTCCACAGAGATAATATAAGCTGCCCCATCGTTCAGTTGGAGTTGCCGACGTTTAAGTAAAAGTTAATTGTGGATACTTCAGTATCTAAGGAACATAATCTTCTGTTTTGTGAATTATTTGAGCATTTAATAGTTGGTTTATTGTTCTTAACACTTTCTGAACTTGTAAGTTATTAGACATATATTGCTCGTGTTTACGAGCATATACTTTAACTGAAAGCGTTAGTTTTCCAGAAATTCGGACTCATCATTGTATACATAAAATTAAACTCACTGTTCTTAAGCATATAGTGTAACAATATGTTTTCATAAATGTTCATACTACAGTAGGCATTATTTCAACCAAATGGAAAAATTTCAGTGTTTTTTTTTTCCTGTTAAGTACATTCAAACACTATTTTTTTGTATCAGATAATATCCAATATATTAGTTTCAAATACATATTTGTTAAATGTACATTAAAAGTGCTTAAAACGTTTAAATGTAAGAAACATGCCGGCTTAACTATTTTTTTTATCTTAAGATTCATATTAATTTATTGAATGCTTAATGTTAATTTAGACAGTCAATGTTCTGATTAAATCGTTTGTGGGTTTTGCATTTTGCAAGGTATTTGTGAAATATAATCTTAAAAATTAACTGTTTAAAGTTGTTCACTTATTTAATTGAAGATAATCTGCGAATTTGAACATTCGGCGATTTGTAATGTTTGAACTTTTTTTTTATTATATTTGCATTTCGTAGTATAATAAACATTGAAAACTAAGCTATATTTTGATTTTTTAAATAGTTTCATTCTATTTTTCAAACTCATTTTCGCCGTTTTATTATTCTTTAAAGTGATTTATAAATTCAGTATTTCATCAATGACAAGGTGTCTATTTAATGAACTAACAAGTGCTGTTGTTGAGACGACCGTCCGACCTATCAGAAAAGTGTAAGGTAACAAGTGTTGTTGTAATATCGTAAAAAAAGCAATACAATTTGCATTAAAACTAATTTTTATATAAAAATAAGCAGTACTGCTATTATATAACAATATTTTTATGACATTATATTAGGTACCTCGTTTAAGAATGTGGTTAATGGTTAAATAAATTTAACTGCATACTTTAATAGTTTCAAATATCCCAAGTTAAATAAAGTTTCTTAGTAACATACAATAATTACAAATAATCAATTATAATACATGTGCAAAAGTGTCCCCACAATTCACTAAAAGTGTATCGTGTGAGTACAAGTAAGTCTAAATAGTTTACAATACAGATGGAGAAGCAAATAAAAGTTCATCAATGTTAAAATATTTTGATGTATTTATTACATATAATTGAACGCGTACCCAATATAGCATTTCTTCTATTCTTATCCAGAAATTATTGAAAAAATGCCCCTTTGCCCATAGCTATATTTCTTTATAACTGAATAAGAGTTCTCTGACTCGTACAAATTTATGAGAACATTTTCTGAGGTTATCTGAGAAAGTAATAATATTCTTAATATCAGTACACATCTGCTACTTGTCGTGTTGTGAGATAGTCCAATTTCAGTTCTTTCAGACTTATTTTTTAGCCTTAAGCAAAATAATATACAAAACATATGAAATGTGTATACGATATTTATATACAGGGTTGTTATAATTAAAGTTCGCTTATTCAGAAGGCGTTCAGGTTCTATGGCTCCAAACGAAACAACATTTAACTAGTATGTAGTACAAGTGATGCGCTCTGCGAAAATTGAAAAAAAAAATTAGTTACAATTGTCGTCAGTAGGTGGCGCTGTGCCAATAGCTAAGACGATTGTTGCAATTTGTTTGTAAAATAAATAAAGGAAAATGTATTGCATAGTTGGTACAATGACAATTCGCTGATGCAGAAAGCTCTATGGCTCCAAACAATACAGAAAAAATGAGATAATTTCATGTGATGCAATTTGCGTCCAGAAAAATAAAACATATCGCTCGCCAGCTACGAATAACAGCATTACGCATGCTCAATGAACCCTCCATTATTTGCAATCACGCATTCCATTCTCAGAACCGTGTTTTCTACTGCAGAGCGTAAAGTGTCCTGTGGAATTGACCCGATGTGACGCCTAATACTGTTCTTCAGATCAGAGATAGTCCGACATCTGTCTTTAGACACAGAGTCTTTCAAGCATCCCCAAAATCGCATGGTGTGAGCCAAAAATCGCATGGTGTGAGATCAGGCGATCGTGGTGGCCAGATTGTTGTAAAATAACGACTTATCACATGGTCTTGTGTGAAATGGCGTTGTAAGAAAGTCCGAACTGTTCGAGTAATGTGATGTAGTGCACCGTCTTCCATAAAAACGGTATTTTGAAGGCAGCCTCGCTGTTGCAACTCGGGAATCACGAAACGTAACAACATATTGAGATATCTTGTCCCATTTACGGAACATGTAATGGGTCCTGTGGGTGTTGATTCCTCATAAAAATATTGCCCTATCATAAACGCAGCTGTAAAACCGCACCACACTCTCACTTTAGGTGCATGCAATGGAACTTCTTGAACAACGTTAGGATTCTCTATCGCCCAAATCCGACAGTTGTGTGTGTTCACTTGTCCGTTTACATAAAAATCGCCCCACAGATTATTCCAGGGCCAAGAGTCATCCACATTTATTCATGCAAGAAATTGTAGTGCAAATGTTAGCCGAGTTCCTGAATCACCCTCTAATAGCTAGCTGTTGCTCCCTCTCAATCTTGTATGGATAGTAGCGCGAAATTTTACGCATCACTTTTCTCACCGTGGAAATCGACATGTCGACTTCATTTGCAATAGCTGGCAAACTTGCATTACCATATGGTGAATGGTTTCATAAATCCAAGGCTGCAGTAGCAATATCTTCAACGCTAGAACTGTCCACTTGTTTTCGTCCTCTGCCAGGAAGAATGTCGAGTCTTCCTGTTGCCACAAATTTGTGAATCATTTTGTGGTCAGATCCACGATCAGACACTGGTCCACGTCTAACATGTTTCTGTTTCCGGAATTCTCGAAGAGCTGCAGTTGCGTTGCTGTTCCGTTGATAAAATAACTTTACGAGTAGAGCCTTTTCATTCAACGCAACCATTTTCCACAAAGCGTCAGATTCTAACACTTTTCAGAAACAATAAACTCGTCCAGTATCAAAGGAATTACAGACACACTTTGTTAGCTTGTTTTAAATCGTAAGTTGATTTGAATCGTATTTCAGTGTTTCGAAGTTGTGACATCACTACCGTACCGTCGAAGATTTGAATAAACAAGTGATCTTCTTCAAGCGTTTGTTGGAATTCTGTACACTTTTGTGTGTTTCGTCTGGATTGACCGAAATTGATGGAATGAATCTGCACAATTTTACTTTTACCAACTGTGACATAAATTTTCCATTTTTTTTACAACGAAGCTTGCGAAAATCACCTAGATATTGCAGCAGCGCCACCTACTGACGACAATTGTAACTAATTTTTTTTTTCGATTTTCGCAGAGCGCATCACTTGTACTACATACTAGTTAAATGTTGATTCGTTTGGAGCCATAGAACCGGCTCTAGAGCCTTCTGAATAGGCGAACTTTAATTATAACAACCCTGTATGTACATAATGATATGAATGTTTATACTCAGCAAAGATACAGAGAAACAGTTGATAAATATAGTTTGATATGATATGAAAAATTAATGTTTATGGGGACATAAAACTGTATGTGCTAAGGGTTTCTATAAAATTAAGTTACGGATTATCTGTTTAATTTGTTTTTCATTTAGTTATTCAATAGTATGCTTTATTTAAGTATTCGATATTTCTTCAGGGAATTATTTGATTTTATAATACATGCTATTAATTATTTGATTTTGTCCTCCATTCAAATATACTCTATAACAAAAAATCGTCGCACCAAGAAGGAATTGTTCGATTGCAATGAAATTTCGTATGCAACGACATTTTGAGCGAACATGCAAATGAATTAAATTTGGTGTCCAATGAATAAATAGTGGGAGCTGCAGCGCATCGGGACTGCGCATTCCGCAGGTATATATAAGGAGCTATTCTGAATCTGTGATCAATATGTCTGTTGCATTTAGACTGCGGATATCTTACGTCGACTGTAACAATGCCTCGCCGAAAGATTCGTGCTCATTACGAGCATATGTCAGAGTTTTAAAGAGGTTGTGCTATCGGATTGAAAGAGGCTGGTTGTATGAATAGAATACGATTGAACAAGATAATGCCCGGCCGCACACGGCACGTGTTGCTTTGAATTGTCTTCAAGCTTTCCCAACACTTCCTTGGCCAGCTAAGTTTCCTGATATCTATCCCATAGAGTACATTTGGGACATTATAGGAATGCGATTGCAACAGTCCCGGAATGTTGACGACTTAGCCCGACAGTTGGAGACAATTTGGAAAGACATTCCGCCGGACACCATCCGTGAACTTTATCAATCTATGCCACGCCGGGTGGCATCTTGCATCCAGGAAAGAAGTGGGCCAACGCCTTATTGACTTCCTCGCTTCGTATACAGTCAAACTCTAAATCATTAAATTGTTCTGAAATTTTAATCGTTTCTTTTTCTATGTATGCTCTTCACATCCACCACCAATTTTTGTCACAATCGGACAACTCCTTCTTGGTGCGTCAATTTTTTTGCTATAGAGTGTACATTCTATTCATCCTGGATTTTTATTTTACAGTTTTATATTTTATTGAAATAAAATCTTGTATTTTCGATACCTGCGACCTTATTTTATGCTTTGTCGATCCAAGGCTTAACTGTAGTCCATGGAATATAGTTAAAATTTGGTCGATCGCAGATCTGTCTCTATTCAGAGTGATTGATCCGTAACTGGAGCTACAAACACTATTGTGTTTACAAAGAATTTGTCGTTCTGCTATTGATGATAACTACGATCTACAACAAGTTTAGAACTAATTTATAACTACGATCGACAAGCTTAGAA
>OX578134.1:141590435-141602935 GCA_951213105.1 Amaurobius ferox
TTTTGTTGAATTGATTAAAAAGTTAAAAGCAAAAAATAATTTATACTACAACTTGTAAAGCACTATGCTGCAATTTCACATGTGTATACCTATATAAATTCCCAAAAAGGACAAGTAACATTGTACTCGTAAATTTCTAGAAGAGTGACAGGAGTAACGGCCGGGGTGAGTTGCGACCCCCAACGCTCCCAGTTAATGCTTTTTTCCGCCATGGCAAACGCTTCCGGTAGCCGATACTCCCTACCCTATTTACTTCATGACTCTTATAAAATCGCAAAAATTACATACATACATATACACTTTCAATAAAATGTAAATCTTTAAAAGTTTACCATTCTACGCTAAAACAAACCAAAAAGCTCCCTATAAAAATTTTTAAACAATTAATTTAAAATACTAATGTATGAAATTACTTCACTCGTGGTTATTTACTACCTTAATATCAATATATTCAAAACTAATGTTCGAAATCCAAGTCAGAGTGGTTAAATTTAAAAATTTGGATACAAGACCTATTGGCAAAACTATCGCCATATAAATACTAAAGTATGAAGTTACTCTCTCTCTCTTTCTCTCTCTCTCTCTCTTCACTCGTGCCTATTTAATACTTTAAAATCAATATATTCATGACTAATTAAATCCAAGTCTGAGTGGTTATTTTAAAAAATGGATACAAGACCTATTAGCTACATTATCGCCATATAAATACTGATGTATGGAATTTCTTCACTCATGGTTATTTAATCCTTTAAAAACTATATATTCAAAACTAATGTTTGAAATCCAAGTCAGAATGGTTGTTTTTTAAAAATTGGATACAAGACCTATTGGCAACATTATCGCCATATAAATACTAATGTATGAAATTACTTCACACTCGTGGTTATTTTAATACTTTAAAATCAATATATTCAAGACTAATGAAATCCAAGTCAGAGTGGCTAATTTTAAAAATTGGAGGCAAGACCTAGTGGCAACATTATCGCCATATAAATACTAATGTATGAAATTACTTCACACGTGGTTATTTAATACTTAAAAAACTATATATTCAAGACTAATGAAATCCAAGTCAGAGAATTTATTTATAAAAATGGATTCAAGACCTTTTGGCAACATTATCGCCATATAAATACTAATGTATGAAATTACTTCACCACACAAACACACACACACACACACGTGGTTATTTTAATACTTTAAAAACAATATATTCAAGACTAATGAAATCCAAGTCAGAGAATTTATTTTTAAAAATTGGATACACGACCTATTGGCAACATTCTCGCCATATAAATACTAAATACTATATACTACTTATGGTGATAATATTGTCAATAGGTCGTGTATCCAATTTTTAAAATTAACCACTCTGACTTGGATTTCATTAGTCTTGAATATATTGATTTTAAAGTATTAAAATAACCACGAGTGTGAAGTAATTTCATACATTAATATTTATTCGGCGATAATGTTGCCAATAGGTCTTGTATCCAATTTTTAAAGCCTTTTTATTTTAGAGCCTTATCAGAAACTACTACACTATAGGTTGACACTAATCTCCTGGAAACGGTTCCAAGAAAGTTACGATTAATCTTGCCAGCATTGACAATTAATTGATAACAAATTTAACAATTACTTAACTGAATATGTACAGCCACCACTAAATGCACAGGTGCCATTATGCAGGCACCACTAAATGCATAGGTGTCATTATTCAGACACCACTAAGCTTATTTTTTCAGGGTTTTTTGTAAAATATACAATGATCTTTATATTTTTGAACACTTCAAATTTTATTGGTATATTGTCTGACATATGTGGGAGTAGTATTTTAATATCTTTGAAGCATCTCCAAATGTATATTTGAAAACTGATATGGAATTTTCATGCTGTCAATAAAAGCAAACTTCAATAAAATCGCGTATGTCTCTAGCTAGCTAGTGCAAATAAAGAGTTATATTTTGTAATGGGAGAAACCGAAAGGAGCAATATCTATCACCTTAAAATGTTGAAAGGACTTTACTTTCGTCCAAATAAATATTGAATGCTCCCATTTCACTTATATTTCTCCTTATATTTATTTCACTATATTTAGTTCCAGGCTTATTTTATTGTAAAGACTATTTTATAATGTAGGTTATGTGTCGTATTTCATTCCAAATTTATATATAAAAGTATGGGGAAATAGGAGGACTTGAGACGCTTTATAAATATGTTTTTCGTCAGTCGAAAGCATGGCTTTATTGCATATAAAATAACAATATGAAGGAAACAATATTGGTTTTTATTCTGAAAATATAATGTGCGATGTACGTGAATAACATAGAGATAAACACGTGAACATCTTAGAGTTTCCTATACAGTCGACACCGAAGCACGGACAAACATTTTCATTTATCATGCAAGCTAGCAATATAACTTGTTCCTTTTCTTCCAACTGATACATCAATAACGTTGCATTATATGATTCTGTTCCATAAATCACTAATTATTAATATCCCTTTTGCTGTATTTTAAATAAAATTGAAATATAAGAACGTGTTCCTACTTCAACCTTATTATGTGTCACAAATAGTTGAATTAATATTTATGCAAAATATTAGTTAAATTGTGGTACTATAAATTAATGCTCAAATTTATTTTACTCATTGACTCGAACAGTTTGTGTACTTTGCACATGCCGATTAGAAATATTGTGTAAAATCGCATAGCCGCGGCTTTGAACATAATAAGTTGTTTTCAATATCATTTTGAGAAATTATGATGCCTCATAAGACATACTGTCCCAAACATATAAGTTTCTTCCTATTTAAATATTTCATGGTAAAGGCAGTTGAATATGTTGCACTATATGGGAATGGTTAATTGTTAGTGAATGGTATATTTACAAGAAATAAACATTTTCACCCAAAACATTTCTGGTAAATGCAATGCCGCAAACTGTATTCATCGAATGTTATTTAATAATAAATTATGTCTAATTTTTATCTCAAAATTTTTTGAGATATGATGAATGTATTTGAAATTTTTTGTTACTGTTGAAGGAAAAATAAATTATACTTTTAATTATATTTACATATTTACATGAAATATATGATAGAAAAATTAAATTTGATCTACTTAATCTGCATTACATTGCAATACCAAGACCACATAGACTACTGAAGGTGTAAGGCATTCAATCTGTACGCGGGAGAAGAAATACGCTCCAGCAGAAATGAGACAGAAAGTGTCACTCGGCCCAACCTGGCAGCTTAATTTAAAATCTAAAATGTGTGCAACTCGTTGAAGAAAAAACAAGATGACCAACTTCGTCAACTAGGCGGAAATCAATATTATACTGTTGCGGTAGTAGTATGCTGCGGGTAGGGAAAACCACCCGGAAGGGAATTCTTGCTTGATGCTTGAAATATTGCAGTTCTGTCACTGAGGCCGACCGGTGAGAGCCACAATACTAGTCGGTGCAATGATTCATATACAAATGTCGCCAAAGTACTCGTCGACGGTGTTGAACGTGAAGGAAAGCGAATTTAAGACGAAAAGATGATCTCCATGGAAACGATTTGAAGTATCGAGAACTTAGGGTAACAGCAGGATAGATCCGGAGAACGCAGCCGCAGCATAATAACTTATTATGATGGTCGTGATCATATTGGAGGATCGTACGTGAAGTATTATATTTTGGATGTAAATTGAAGAGCGAAGACACAGAATTAGGAAATTGTTGATACTAGACCAAATATTACTTATTTGAAGTCATATCAACAACCAACATCGTAAATTATATCGAATTTCACATCTTCGCTCACAGTATCGAGTGTAGAAATTTTTTTTACGAAACGAAACTAACTCCAAGTATTCTATTTGTGAATTATTGAAGTGAACGAGATCCTGTCATACGATTATTAAATACATTCCAGCTTCGGGAAGTGCTCCTATTTAAGAATCATATTCTTTCCAAGCTTTTGAATAATTATTTCATATCTCAAACAAAAGAACATTTGCCCCGAGGGCAAAACGCGACTTTGCTCTTCAAGGTTTCATCGCCAACACTGATTAAAAACTTTCTTCTACATCCTGGTTAACGTCAGAAGCGAAAAAGGTTTATCATAACTCCTTTGGTTACCAGCACAGAGCAAACGTCCCCTATAGATCAGGCCAGACATTTGACTTCTTATTAAATGTAGAAATAAATTATAAATAGACTTTTGAATCGAAAACGAAATTACGCTTTGCCGAATATAATGGAACGAATTGAAATTTTGACACCGCGTTTGCGAAAACAGAATTTAGAAAAAATTAATTAATAAATCGGGGGAAGTAGTTCATAACAATAGAATAAGAAGGAATTTCCAAACATAGAATTATTAACAGCAACGAAATAAAAGCAGGAATCCTGGGTTACAAATTATTCTATTAACAAATAAAATAATTAACAAAGGACAAAACGATCTGGTGTTCTAATGCACATGGCAAAATAAAACAGGACAAACATGCAATAAAGATAAATGACGACCAAAACAGAAGCCAACCATGTATAAAAAAAGAACAAGGTGAAAGGAATACACACAAAACAACATAAACATAAAATACATTAAAGAATCCTGAAAAACTCATACAATAAAAATATAATACAAGCAATACAACAATCTTGTATTGAGAAAAACATTCTCCTGGGTAGCAGGCAAGACGGAGTAACACAAAAACGTATAACAAACCATGCAACCAAATATCTAAAAGTAGGTTCAGCAAGGAATGCAAAAAAAGGGTAAATGGCGACAGGATAAAAAAATCTTAAATTAACCCGAGAAAAAAGACAAGTCTTCCTTTATAATTTCCACCCCCCACCCCCTATCTTACTTAAACCCTGGTTTTTAAAGTTTATTAATTTTTTAGACTTTTACTTTAATTTTCATCTTTCGCAAGAAAAGCTAATAAGGTTTTCCCTCCAAACGGAGAACTAATCATACACATAAAGGTAAAGAATCTTAAAAACAGATAAAACAGTAAAATCAGCCTCAATAATACAAATAGGTGAAATTGGATTAATTGAAAACATAATAAAATAGCAAAACCAACACCAACAAAAGTATTAAGCAAAGTTGAATAGTTGAAACAGATAAAACAGTAAAATCATTATTAAAGATACAATTCAGCAAGATAAGATTATTCAAAGCAGATAAAAACATTAAAATTAGCACCAAAAGAAGGCATATAAGCTTAAAAAGCGGGAGATAAGATTAGTGAATTTGATCTTGGCAACCAAAATACACTTATTGCTCCAAAGTACGAAAAAACAACGACCAGATAACAAATGCTCTAGTAAAACAAATGTCTCACTTGTTATTCCATGGCATAGTTAGGTGATTATTAATAAACCACATCATCGATGGGGCGATATAATCAAAAATAGGGCGGGGGTACTAAAAAAAGATGAAGGTAAGCAATGTCCAATTAAATAAAGTACACAAGATAAAATATTATTAATATAGGTGTGAAAATCAGCCCTACGCAAGATAAATAGTATTGTTAATAAAGGTATGAAAATAATATATATATATATATATATATATATATATATATATATATATATTTATATATTTTTTGGTTAAAACTATTTGGAAATACCTACTTCATTTTTCACGAATCCGATAAAAATCGATTTATAAAAATGAAGCATCGATGAAAATTGTCGAATTTAATATTACCAAACGGGCGCCCCCTTGTGTAATTCAGTACTCCTATTCAATTAGCATCATGTGCGATTCGCTGTAAGCACCAACATTTCAAACTTGTCCTGTATTACAAAGAGAACTGGTAGGTATGCACAAGTCCCGTATATAATATCCATTAAATATTCCGGTTTACTTATGAAACAATCCATTTGAATATTATATTGAAATTATATACTCTTCGCGTCTTTCAAATGTCCCTGATTTTTATATCACGATATAAAAGAATTGGCGGCCAATCCACTGTTTATAAATTAACAGCACCTCCTAAATATATCACGGACTACTTCTGAATAAAAAATACTTTCCCCAAACCCACTCACATAATTACTTTAATTTTTGCACCTAGCGAACTCTTAGAATTATTAAATCAATTAAGAGTGTATCCATGAAGATACCCCTACCGGACCCAATTTTACCTACCCGGGATCGAACGTAAATTAGCAAACAAATTTAATAATCCTTCTCACCCTTCGGGAGTTATTTATTTATTTTTCTGCGGAGAGTGTGTGATTTGGAGCGTGAATGTACTATTTAAGTAGCGGACGCTTATTTAATTATAAGTAGTGGTGTTTAAAACAAAGGATTGGGAAATTAAGTAAGGTGTTATCTGTATATGTATTATTTAAGTAGCGGGAACGTATTTATTCCTTTAACGTAAAGCCTCCGCAAGTGACGGATTTAAGTATGTGATATGGGGAGAGGACGCGTATCACTCCCCTTGTATCGATGTACACGGATTGCATGCAGTGTTTGCTGTTACACTGCATGCAATCTTATTTATGCAGTATTTTGCTATTTTATATAACCACACTACTTTAACTCATGGGAAACTTTGTGTATATTTTCTAGTAATAAAATAAATCTGTCTTTTCATATACTTTGGTTTCCGTAAATTAAAGAACTAACAAAAATATCGCAACAAATAAAGAACTAAGTGAATAATTTGCGCGAACATCGATAAAAACCTGTATTTTAGTGCCTTTTTATAGACACTAAAAATTATATCTAACATGTATTTTTTTTTAATATTGCGAGGCCAAAATTGATGGATCAAAATGAAATATCAGAATTTTCTTAATATTGCTACGATGTATCTATCCTCTTGACTAGTGGGTGTACTCGCAAGACATAAAAATGAGTCCAAATGTCTGAATAGCTAGCGCTTTTCTCTAAAAGTACTAATAAGTGTAAATATGGCAATTTACAGCGAATAGCTCAATAAATATTTTACAAGATCGCTAAATAATTGTCAAATGCAATAAAATAGTAACAAAATGACCAACTATGTCACAAAATAACATATTATTCTCGAAACACTGACATATCTCAAAGCTAAATGTAGCCAGTATTACATGAACCAACTCTCCAAGTGAGCGACCACTCCCTTATACACTCTCCATAGAAATTTCCAGAAAGTTCCCGTATTTCCAAAACCAGTTTATATTTCGAAAAAAATATAGTCGATTCGGAAACTCGCCAAAAGTAGCCAAGGTGTAGGTGGTGATATTTCGCCAAATCCGTCACTCCTGTTCTGAAAGTCGCCAATATCTGGAAACTCAACTGTCTTGTAATGGGAATGACCGTTCGTTAATGTGTTTTTATCCTATGGGGCATAAAAGAGCCATGAAAACATATTACATTTTCGTAACTCTATTAACCTAGTTTTAAATTATGTATGCAGTATATTTCTAATTTTTAAATGATGAGTTTTAAATGACATTAAGTGCATTATGTACAAACATTGAATATATTAATTACAATGCATTTTTAAAAGTAATTATTTTAAATGCATAATCTTTTGGCAATTTGCGAAAAAATATATTTATAAATATTTTATTTCACATATTTTAAAATACAGTTCTATCGTGAATATAATGCAAATTATATGAACATATTTACATTTAAATATAACCTAAACGAAATATGCTATTTTGAAGAGATATTAAAAGTAAAATCTATTTCTACACATTATTTTCAATATTCCTCGTTTTTAATATATTGATTCAGATATTGCTAAGTAACGTATACAAATAATAATAAAATTATTTAATGGCAATGCTGGGTAATGTTTTATAAAAGGATTGCTTTACTGTTTTATTTCAAATCTTATAGAAAACATCACCAATGCAAATACGCGACAAAATCTGAATATTTCATTGTTTACAGTTAGATATCGCCTGGAAGAAAAGAAAACTACTTCTTAGTGACAATAAAAGGAAAGTCCACATAAATCATTTTGCAAATCTTCCGTTTTTAATATCGACTGAACAAACATTCAAACAAGTCAAAGACACGAAATTTGAGTATTGCATTAAATCCGCTATATTTATGTAAACCTACTATATGCAATTGGACAACATTGAAATGATGCACAAATCGATAGTTTAATTCAAGGCGACAGATATCTGTATTCTTGAAATATATTATATCAAACGCAATTCTTCCTAAATATCTAAATGCTCAAAAGTTACAGTATGTGCATTAAACAGCCATTTAAGAGGTATAAACTACAGACGTCATGTTACATTCAGATCATGATTTATGTCGTGCTTTTCAAAATAAACATATTTAAATTGATATATAGAAATTCATTAAGAAAAAAAGTCTTGTGAAATGTATTTAAATATTCATTTTTAACACTTTCCAACATAATTGAAAGGTGTTTATGACTTTGGTCATTGTGTCTGTTTGTCTGTTCGTTTGCACGATAACTGGTGAAAACATGACTTGATCAAAAAGAAATTTTAGTATGTTGTTGAGACGCTCTGTGGGACATATGTGAATAAAAATAAATAATATAACCCAATTAGTTTTGGATTTAACACAGGTTGAAAAAATGAAATGCATTGAACCCTATGAGAAATAATTTCTCGAACACGTTTTAGGAGAAGTTAAAATTCACAAATTGCTTCAAAACTTTTAGGAAATATTCAAATTACCACACACCATATTGAAAACAATTTCAATATGGTATTTCAAACAACAAAATATGTTAGGTATTTTTTTAAATGGAAATTGAAATAATAATTACATCCATGATATATGAAGCGATCACGTAACTCATTGCAAAATAAATATGACATCCAATTAATTCCGTGTATAAAGATTGTGATATTTAAAGATCTTTTAAATTTATATTTAGTGTTGTGTACTTCCTAAAACTTTATTTTTGCGTATTACCTATGTATCTAACTTCCGTTCCTACATAATTACAATATTTTTTTTTATTTTAAATGATCACTAATTTTAAAATATCACTGATTATTTCTACAACGAAGCCTAATTCTTACTTATTCAGAATGTAAACACATCAAGTGATTATAAAGTGAGTTGTAGAGGAATTGCTGATTTTTTTTCACGCAAAAATAATTTAACTCTGGGGTCTGGAATATAACTGATATTAATGAGATATTCATTGATTTTTCATATATAAGCAGACGATTTATATTTGGATGAAGTTTTCAAGTATAATAAATTACTGTAGCACTGTGGTAATTTAAAAAAAATATCACCGCTGAATGTATCGCACTTTAGAAATGTTTAAATAAAATTGCATTTCAGTTGGAAAGTGTTTCATAATCAATCCTTATGCATGATCGATATTTTGTGTTTGTACATATCATTCTAAAAAATGTAATAACAAAAATGTTTTATTTCTCCTTGATAAAAATCTAAGATTGAGTATCGCAGATACAGAGCAATGTTTACACTATAACAACGGCCGTATAAAAGCAAGAAATGGCTCAAATGATTATCCAACACCCCACATGGAATATATTGTTGCAGGTTGCAGATAACATTGCGGAAGGGTGCAGTGAATGATTTGGCTTATGTGCATAAAAGTATTTAAAACAAAAATCTTAAAATATTCTGGTAGAAGCATTTATTTCAAATCGATTAACAAATCATCCAGCTCTTACTTTTAAGCAACGCTCTAGTTACACGTGAGAAGTTGCTTCACTGCAATTCAGAGCGCTTAATCCATGGGAAAGCTTAGACCGCTGGTGGTAAAATGTTTACAACCTTTTACCACCAGCGAGCTCTTACAAATTTCAAAATCTTATATAAGGGTGCATTTAAGGAGACTGTAAAAAGTATAATGAATATAATGACCACGGAAAAATAATATAAATCTGAATAACTTCTCAGGAATTTCATATTACTAGTAATACTGCTATTTAAAGTCGAAAATATATTTTTTTTATTTTATAAACCGATAGATTTTAGGTATTTTTTTTTCAACTGCAGTCATTTGAACAATTCTTAAATAAACCCTATATGGTAACATTATTGTATTTTCCACAGAAAGGTGATTACAAAATTTAAAATAACTTTGTAAATATCCTTCAATAATATTTTTAAATGATATTTTAAATAAAAATATATTTTTTTTGTAATCTGTGAATAGTACTATACTTATTCACGTAAATCCAGAAATTTGCGCCGAATGAGGCCACAGTAAGATGAGAAAGGTAGAATATGATTGCTGAGGTTTATCCTCACGGAACATTTTGTCTGGCTATGAGAAAACACCATTCGAACATGAATGAAAATTTAAGGTATAGGGTACAATATATTTAATTCTATATTGCTAATGAGGATTAGTATGTAAATGTGAAACACATAAAAAATGATCATATTTTTTATGATATAAAATACTTGAATTTAAATATGATTACTAACACAATTCGATACATGGTTAGGTACAGGCTTCGCGAGAATCGTCTAGAACTTGAAAGATCGCTAACAATTGTTAGTCAACTAACTCAACAGTGAAGCAGAAAATAAATCATAACTTCTATAATCATATATATTTCGCACTGTCCTCTTGCTGACTCAACGAAAAGCGATGAACAGGACTCATTGTATTCAACAGGGGAACCGAAGCAATGGATGTTTCTCTATAGTGAAAAGCAAAAATAAAAAAACAAATAAATAAATAATTGAATAAATTATTTAATACAAGTAGAATTTCGAGAGCTCGTGCATAAAATATATATTTATACCAGTTGCGCGTGCCTTTAAAGAAACCACGCGGTGTTTAGAAATCGGAACATACCTCAGAAACCCGCAGTTATCATATTGAAATTTTTCCAACATTGCTATCGGCCGAGCAAACATTCAAACAAAGCTGAAATCATTTCATTTGAATAACTTTTGGTACTCGTCCGATTATTAGATCCCTAATATTTATGCATATATATTGTCAATGGCTCGAAAGCAGTGACAAGGAAAGAGGATCAATAGTTTAATTTAGAGCGATAAATATTATCTGTATTCTAGAAATAACCCGAACAAAATGCCTCTTCCAATGCGAATGAATGATTAATTTCTATTACACTTGTAATTCATAAAAGATAAACTCTTACCCTCGTGATGAATTGCGGAAACAATCTTGGTTTCATCTTGATCTTTTCAAAATTAAATTAGTAGATATAATATTTAAGGATGGCAGATAATAATGTATTTGAGATAATTTCAAATAAATTTATTATTTTCTCTACATTATATAGTACTTACAGAGAGAAAGTGTTGTAATGTTCAGGAGCATAAGACTGGAATTCAAATATTGCATGATACTGCACATTTTGGATCCAAACCAAGAATTAAGTAATTTTATTGTGATGATTCTCGTTTCTGCATCTTATTTGCGCTTAAGCTCGGAAAATATATGTTTTTTTCTTTAATTTGGGAGTTAAGCATCTTCTATAATACCTCTTCAGTTAATAAGATATTTGTGCATACTAGCGTTTGCAGTCAGCGGTTATTATTTGATCACAGTCACGGTTTCTAGCAATCACTTTTTTTAGCAATTACTGTTTTGGACAAATAAACGAAGAAAACGAAACGGTGCCGTTACGCGAACGTAAGATCGTTAAGCGACTAATCTCTAAATAAACACTTTTGATCCGCTTTCAACGTGATACTCCCTGAATAAGTATGAGCATCATATTCAATCCGTGTACACTCATGCAGTTGGAGTGATATGGCCCCACAATTCAGAAAAAAGCCCCTTCGTCTAACGGAAACAACATACACTGATACTCATCAATTTGTAAAACTTCATATTTTACACTTTGTAATATCTACGTTCTAAGATCTGGACTCGGTGTAAACCCGCTTAGTGGGCATGATACTCGCTAAAGAAGAATGTAAATGTTCTGCAATTTGGCGTAGCGTGATGGTGTTATTTAAATGACTATACAAAATTCTGTAATTTCAAATACATATTATATTTATTTATGACTATGGCGTGAATATTCGATAGAATACAAATACAGAAATTAAAAAAAAAGCTTGAATATTTACGAAGGTCATGTGATATCTGTATTATAATTTTTCCCTAAAATATATTTTCTCTTAATTTTGCACAGAACAAACCTTTTAACGGGATGCATTGGGATCGAATTAAACATTTGGCCTTTTTCAGCTCCACAATCTACCTTTAACAGTTTGGGATTGGGTACATTCGGCTACGTAAGTTCCGCTCACTTCATAGTTCACCAATCCGGGGAAAAGCACTTAAAATGACCAATCTGATCTAAACACTGATTCTATACACGTATAGAATCCGCACTTTGCCAATTAAGGAAATAATGTTGAAATTGTTATCGGGATCTCACAACTGTTATTATTTTTAAGGAGTTCAGTAAAATAATTGTAATTACTAGATTTATTGAGAAGGATATACTAGTGTCAACGCACATGGAATTAGTATACGACTAATTAGTATACGACTAGTATACTTGAAATTTTGAAAAA